>JAECMU010096567.1:0-27530 GCA_016106625.1 Dracogyra subfuscus | reverse complement strand
TATGTTACTGGCGAATATATATTTAGATTGTTGAAAGAAATTGAAGACTGGCGAATTTTTGGGCGAACCAAAATAGCAACCCAGGGCTAGCCCTGCTTGCTATAATACCATTTTGTTCACAAAGATCTCATACATAATACACACTGTTAATATTTCTACTAAATTTACATGTACTTACAGATATACTGATATAATACTAGTTACATGGATATTACCATTTGGTTTATAACATCTTGATAAAATAATACACCGGTTAGCTGCCCAGCTAAATGATAATACAGTAAAGACATTACTATTTGTTTCACTCAATGAAACAATTATGTACACACTCTTAGTTGATGAACTAAACTTCCACAAAAATATGCAAAACAAATTACAGTTAACATACTAAGATTTTTGCCATTTAATTTCCTTTTGAGAGCAAATTAAACATTTTGCTAGTGCTGAACAAAAGTCAATGAAAACCTCCCAAACAAACAGATTATTAAAATCATAAGCAACAGCTGATAAAGTTATTCAATCCATTGCTTGCTGGGCTAAAACAGGGATTTATCCAGAATATTTCAACAGAGAATATTAACGCAAGAAAATAGTACTTGAGATATGCTTTCAGGCCAGTGAATAATGCAATACACCACTGTTAAAGTAATTTATTAACAGCCATAATTAAATATTCTGATGGAAAGAAATATGGGAACACGTCAAATTGTAGACTAAATGTAATTCAAAACTAGCGTAATAATGTCTGTATTTCATACCAAGTTGTAACATTGGATTGAATGTCTGTAGTGTTGAATGTGCTGCCTATATGTTCCCAGACAATTTCTGAGAATATGAATTGATTTTTGATGCAGTCATTATTTGTTGTTATCTCTGTAATCCTTTATTTCTTTCCATCAGTATATATATTTTCAGTACGACTTTCATTTGGGAAAAGGCCTATGTTTGGACCCACTGAACACCTGAAAAGAAATCCCCCTAAATTGACTAAAAATTAAGAAAAACTTGTTAGAGAAAATACAAGTCACTCTTACCATTGGGTTCACTCAGACTTGCCAATGCCATACTTCCATTCCTGATAACCTTTGGCACTTTGGTGTGGTGGCTTAAGGCACTTATTATGGTCCCAACCAAGTCTAGGTCATTGGCATAAGCGAAAATGGAATCTGAAAATAAAAAAAGAGCTCTACTTTATGAAGTTATCTGGAACAGCTTTAGAGTGATGCCTTAGAAACATATGGGGTCAATTAATTTTTAGTTATTTATCAGAAATATAAAGATAAATGTATTAAATGTATTAATAAATAAAGAGTGAACAGGCAAACACTGAATGGATAAATAAGGAACAGGTTGTGAACTGATGAACAGTGAATGGATATACAGTCAACCTTTGTTAACTCGAAGTTGAAGGGGACGACGAAACAGTTCAAGTTTCAGGGAGTTCCAGTTTTCGAAATTCGTACAGCAGACCCCATTTCATTGATATCAGAAGACACATTTGCTCTATGTACTTTTATTGTATTTATTGACAGTAAAGTAAAAAAACAACAACGAAAAACAGAAAGCACGTACTTACATATACAATGTATAAATAACCGGAAGTAAGCCATAAATTAAAGTTGATATATTTTTCAAATGTCAAAACACGGCGGAACATAAAGCTATAATAAATTAAAATACTGGATGTCGATTAGCACTATGTACGTTTGTTTACCAAATAAAAAATACACAATATAAAGAGTAATTAATCATTTTGAATTCACAATTAAATAGCAAATAACAAATCTGACATGGTGCACTCATTTAAGAGAAAACATAACCAGCGTTAATTGTTATTACAACAGTTCTTTGAAGATTACAAGACTATCTGTACTTCGTGTACAAACACCAACAACCAAATGCAGGCACGTAGGATCATTTCATTCCGGATAGTCAGCGATCTATTATTCTGTAATTACTGCATGTACCAACGACAGCCGAGACATCAGTCGATGCACTTACACTTGATTTGGGTGACAATTCATTTTTCTTTAAAGTATGACCGGTACAGTTAAAAGGCTCAGTCATTCCACAAACTTAGAGTTTTGAAAGTGCAATATCCCTTAATTTTTTATGGTGGGACCAAAACATTACTTTAAGAGATAGAGTTTTTCGAATGTTCGAATTCTGAGTGTTCGAAGTCTGTTTATTACTAGTTTATATAGCAATTCAGCCGGGACCGCCATTTCACTTCAAGAGATCGACATTTTTGAAATATCAAAGTTTGAGTTATTGAAGGTCGACTGTATAACAAAAGTTAAGAGAAAATAGTAAATGGATACATAATGTACACGTAATGAGTAAACAGGTGAACAGTGAATGGCAGGGTTCTTACATTTGTAAAAACATGAAATTCCAGGACATTTCCAGTACTTTTTCTTATTTTTCCAGGACATGAAATGTTCAATCAATTCAGAAGAAATTGTTGTCTAAATGTAGACAGGTCATGAGAACAACAAAAGTAAAGTTGAGGAAATTTAAACCACCAAATATTTGGCCTAAATTTCCAGGACATTTCCAGGACAAAATAACATTTACTGTTTTTTCCAGGACATTCCAGGCCTGGATTCTAAAATCACAGAATTCCAGGACATTCCAGGATTTCAAGGACGCGTAAGAACCCTGAATGGGTACATAATGAACAAGTAATGAGTAAACAGGTGAACAGTGAATGAGTACATAATGAACAAGTAAAGAGTGAACATGTCAACAGTGAATGGGTAATTAATGAACTGGCACAGATTAAAAGCTAACAGTCTACCATCAAGACAAAGGGGTACAATGGCTGCACAAGCCGCTTCTACAATGTCGGCATTCAACCGATGAAGTTTCAGTGCTGCAGTTATCTCCACAACGGCCTTCTCTTCGGATGCCAGTAACATGTTGTCTTCTGCAACAGAAAACAAATCTAGTATAAAATCACAGTTGTTTACAACCTGTGCATCAATAGTGAGAATAAGGTATAGCAAACACTAAATAATACAGTGATAATGGAAGTATATGGAACAACATTTAACAGTGGTGACAGTGGAATTACTGGTAGACGAAACTCTAAGACCCACTGGTAATAATGTGAGTAAAACATCTGCTTGATGCATGGTCAGTCTAGGATCAATCCCCATTGGTGGACCCATTGGGCTTTCTCATTCTAGCCAGTGGTGTAACAAAGACTGTGTATGTGCTATCCTGTCTGTGGGATGGTGCAAATAAAAGATCCCTTGCTGCTAATCAAAAAAGAGTAGCCCATGAAATAGCAACATTGGATTTCCTCTCAATATCAGTGTGGTCCTTAACCATATTACTGACTCAGGGTGTGAAATTAGTATGCCCGACTTGCCCGGCCCGGTACTTAGTACTACCGGACAAGTACTTTTTTTTTACTTTACTTGCCCACGGACAAGTCAATTATTTTTTGTTTAACGAAACCCGAACGTCGACATGATGTTGCCATTCTTCACAGTATTGGCAAGTGTATCAGTTACTTGATCCGGTTTTAAAATGTGGTACCCATCTCTTTTAAAAAATTAAAAACCCAAAGTGAGAAGGACCGTGATTACAATATGAAAAAATTAAAAGTCATTTTTAATTATTGAAAACAGGACAAATTTTAACTCAGGACAAGTAAATTTTGATAGTTCACTTGTCCTGGGACAACTGAAGAATTTTTTCCACACCCCTGTGACTGTAAATAAAATGTGTTGGGTGCATCAAATAAAACATTTCCTTCCTTCTTTCACTGGTGACAATGTCAGTATATTGTACATGACACACTAAACAAAACATTCTGACAATACTTCTAACGCAATACATACATGTTCTAAGTTCAAGGGCGATAACTGTAAAAATTAAATTGGATATATACCAATTTCGACAGTCTTATGGCCCTTAAATAAATTCTCATGAACGCCAATATTTATCTGGACACAACTGTCAAAAATGGTCAAATCCCGATGAATGTGAAACTTGATTTATAGGACACTGATTAAAAAAGGTCTACAAAACTATATGCGGGACAGATGGATAAACAAAGCCTATAGTCCCCTACAGCTGGACTAGTAGGGGATTAATAATTGTAAACTTTAAACTCTGAGAGAAAAAAATAATCAGCAAAACTATATCTTGGACAGACATACAGATGGACAGACAAAGCATACAGTCCCATTCTGTTGGACCAGCAGGGGATTATCATTTTAAATATTGTGTAGACGCACCGTTGACAGTAAGACTCCACAGAGCGTGACAGCATGCCCCCACCAGTTGGGCATTGTCGGAGTGGTTCCTCATGGCGTCCACGATCAGCTTCACTCCACCCAACTCCCCGATGATCACACTCGCTCTTTCTAAAATAACACAAAACAATTTCATACTATACTAAACAGGAACTGGAATATGGCTGGTAAAACAACTGTTTAAACAAAATATTATTTACCGTCAAATATGTGGTGACTGGTTATAGTTGAGCCTATATATCAAAGCCTATATATCAAGGCCTCTAACTGTGCTTAACGTACGTAAAGCTGTATCCTAACCAGACACGAGGCATTATTTTATAAACTGTTGATTTCACCATATACTAGCTGCACATGTATAGCGTGAATGTGTCGCACCGCACATGTGCAGTTAGGATGTGGCAATTGAAATCAATGATTTCTAAAATAATCGTTCGTATTCAGTTAGGATACAGCTTTAAACATAGGAATATAAAAGACTACATGTATTTGATATTGTTTGGGGTGGATAGGGGCACTAAACAAGCTGAAAACACAAGGATTCCTCATCCATCCCCAAATAATATATAATAGTATTTTACAGGAAAACCAGTAAAAACATATTAAAACTGATGATGGAAGGCATTTTTTTAAAGAATATTTTCTTTATCTTTACATGATATTAACATTCAAAAAGATTTTTAAAATTCAAAATGGCAAAGTGTGTTTACAAGCACTTACAATGCTTCAAGGGTCCACAAAATATCCATCCACAGCTTTTTATGACTATGGCCTTGCTACATGTACCATAGTGTATTTATCTGTCAAATATAATTATCCTAATGTAGGCCTATAATAACAAATTATTATATCATTTATATTATATTTTATTATAATTTATTCAATAACAAAATTATGAACAACATAATATATATTTAATGAGTTTAACATGTTTCTAAATATTAACAGAGTTGCTATTTCTTACTATACATCTTCCAACACCAGGTTAAAACAAAATAAACTTTAAGCATCCTTTCCAACCAGAACTTATTTCTGGTACTTGCCATTAACACCGCATACACATATACTGGTTACAGATGTGTTCATTTCATTGGATTGTTTGGTTTTAGCCACTAGTCTATCACTATGGTGCATGAAATCAGATGCCTTTAAATTAATTACCAACATATGATTTATGTCGCCGTTTGCAGGGCTTTAGATTTCACTTATTTGGGCACAATGGGGACTTTGGTCTTTTCGGAGTGAAGGAAGGTTGATTTAGTTTTAATACTGTCATTAACGGCTGCTGGAGTGTCGTCAGTATTCAGAAATGTCAGTAGTTTTGAGGTGAAATATTTTCATGTTTGTATATTGTAATTTGGGCTTATGTAACTTGGCATATGTAATTTGGGCACAACGTTGATATCGCCTCGACTTTGATGCCATCTAAAGCTTTGATGTGTGATACCTCGAATCTCACACAGTGTTAAACTGTGTGTAAGAAAATAGTATAGCATTATTATTCCATGATTATTATATAGTTAAAATAACTTGGTGCATATCAAAGTGTTATATCATCTTACCGGAACACATCAACCATAGAAGATAAGCGATATAAATTAAATTGATTATGGATATAAGGTAGGATATTAAACTCGCTACCATTTTGTATCATGTTTTTGTACCTCGTGAAATAACTTTCATCATCACTCACTAAAACAAGTGACAACTGAAAATTATTGCACTCGAAACATAAACTTGATCCGAAATGGTAGCCTGTTTAATATACTATACTAGTAAATAAGAAATATATTAAGTACAGCTGGGTGGCATACCGTATGGTATCGGTATCATATCAATACCGAGTTAACGTACCGAAAACATTTCAAAATACAGAAATTGATAAGTGTTATCCGCCATTTAGCAAAGCACTAATAATATATCTGACGAAAACAAAATAGCTGAAAAGAAGAGAAATATGAGGGGGGGACTTGTGTATGGAATTTAATTTTATTTAGATGGATTTAAAGCTGAATATACCACAAATACTGTACCGATACCCAGGCAAATCACCCAAAAAATACCGATACTGATCCCAAACCTCAAATTTAAAAACTGCCCAGCTACATGTGTATAACACAAAGTGTCACAGCATAATTAATTTTGTATTCTTACTTGCATCTGACAAAGCCATCAGCAACGTGACACATGCCAGCTGTAATTCCACATTGTCCGGATGAGCCTGCAATAGCAAATGATAGCACATCTAGAGTATTGATAACCAGTAATTAAAGAGACATTCCGGAGTTTGCTGCAATGTTTTAAAATGTTATCAACTAATAAAATATTTCTACGATTAAACTTACATATTAAATATATTTTCTTCTTTAGAATATTAGTGGCTGTATATTAAACATGTTCTTGATCATTCTAATATTTGTACTAGGTTAATTTTCATTTTATTTCCTAAAAATATGTTTTTGTACGTACGAAATTATTTGAAGACAAAATCCTGTTTGGGCTTCTTACACATATTAAAATGACCAGAAACACCTTGAATATACAGACACTGATATTCTAAACAAGAAAATACATTTAATATCAGGAACGTCTCTTTAATACACAGCACAAACCAGACCGAAATACTTAGCAAAACCGTCCAATAAGCCATGATACATTACTGACATTAATACGAGTTTTATCATAATCAATTACAAAATTACTACAGTGCCTCGTCTTACTAGAAATACCTGCCGCTGTATTAATGCTATTATTTTACTATTATTGTTCGGTACTGTATCTAATACTGCATTTTATTCTGCAACCACTGTTTCTATTAAAGCTAAGTCATAAACACATACTAGCAGATTATGACTTTTGACATCACTCAAGGTCACATGCATATCTACACTACCAAATTGATCATTTGACCTTTACATGTAGGTCATCATACAATGTAGCTGAAATAACATAAATAATATTTTCCCCTTGATTTTCATGGTCTGCTGGATAAAGATAATAACCAGTCAATGACGTAAGATATTGGCTTTATTCTGTTCAGGCCGAATTAAAAATTCCGCTCGACAATGCTCACAGAATTTCCCATTCTTACCATCACAAGATAAAGCCAACATCGTATGTCATTAACTAGTCATTCTCTATATACTACACTATTACTACAGTGAACTGCACACTAATAGTATGTACTTGGTCTATAAAAAATATCAAATAACAGTGAAACATGTCTAAATGGGAAGGAAAGAAGGAAATGTTTTAACAACACACTCAACAAAATTTATTTATGGTTATATGCCGTCAGACATATGGATAAGGACCATACAGATATTAAAAGAGGAAACCCACTGTCAACAGCTACTCTTTCAGTCATGGTGCAGTGGCTGGAGTGAGAAATACCCCAATGGGCCCACTGATTAGGACTGATCCCAAATAGGCCACACATCAAGCGAGTGCTTTACCACTGGGCTATGTCTTGCCCCCTGGTGGTTACAGGGTCACATTTTAGTTTAGAAAAGTTGAGACCATCACCCTAGGCCAGTTTAAGACAGGTTAAACTGTACATCAATTAAAAACGACCTGCACGAACATTTCATAAAAAATATATTCTAACCTAATTGGTAGCTTTTGGGGGAAATAAACTGAACTGAAAATTAACAAAGTATTTAATATGCTGTTTCAAGTTTACTATTTACATCACACATTCTAATGTGAAGGCAAAGTTTAAACACAAACAACATGGTCATACAAATTCTTATTAATTTATAATCACACTATGATAATGTTGCTAATAGTTATATCTGCAAACAAATAAGAAATGAAGTTACTCAATTTAAATTTATATAGTATAAAAACTGAATATAACATAAAATATAATTAAACCTGCATAGCCTTCGGTATCACAGTGATGATTTCGGGAGTAAACAAGAGATCGCCTGCCTTTGCTGCAAAAATAAATAAAAGACCAAAAATATTTTTAAGAGGCATGTATAACAATAAAACCAAATCGCTTGACTAGAACACTGCTTGTATTCTGTTACTCAGATGCACTGTCTGTTACTTGGATACTAAATAAAATTTCATTTTGTCAATCTATAATCCACTTTCACTTGTAGAATGAAGTGTGGTTTTAATCAGTTCAGAAAAAAACATGTTATTTAACGATATACTCAAAATAGTCAAAATTTAAGTCTGAAGTCGAGACCTCTGGAAAAAAAAGCCATAAGAGAAAATCTTGTAACAATTAATAGTTCATAGCATGCAGGATATCATGGAAGTGTGCATGCAATAGACACATCCTGTGAAACAGTAGTTATGAACCCAAATTTAAGACTCCCAGTGATTACACATTTTAAATGACGGGGGGGAAAAAAGAAGAGGAAATCTACAAAGCTGTGGAAAATTGAAATCCCTAAACAATATACAGGACAAGGGTGGGACGTAGTACAGTGATAAAGCACTTGGCTGTTGTGCAGTCAGTTTCAGATCGATCCCTGTCAACTATTTCTCGTTCCAACCAGTACACCAGAACTTGTATATCAAAGGCTGTAGTATGTCTATGTGCTATCCTGTCTGTGGGATGGGGAATATAAGACTCCTTGCTACTAATGGAAAAATGCACTGGGTTTCCTCTCTAAGACTATATGTCAAAATTACACATTTTTTAGATCCAATAGCCAGTGACTTATAATCAAACGTGCTCTAGTGGTGGTGTTAAACAAAACTGGAGAAAACTTAAGGTCTGAACCAAATCAACGAAGGAGAAAGAAGGAAGCTTTAGTCTCATAACCGGAACAGGAAGGAGGACACATTGGCAGAATTTTAAGCCATGCCATTGGCTGTTGGAATGTTAGGATCGGTCTACTATCTTTAGGGCAATATGCATTTGTTTTGAGGACAGGTGAAATTGAAAAGAAATTAAATATCCAGCATTAATCATATATATGTCACAACACTGGATTGATTGACTTTTAAATAAACTAATTAGACCTAATAAGAAATATTTTTGATCAAAGCCATCATCTTGTTGTTGTATTTCTTTACGTACCGGACAGCGCAAGACTGCCAAGGACATCACAGCCGAGGGTCTGGATAGCTGGGTCGGCCATGTTGTTGGACATGGCAAGGGCGATGAGGCGCTTGCTGTTGTTGTTCATCAGGATCGTCTCCTGCTCCTTGAACAGCTCGAGGAGCCGGCCCAGGCACTCCTTCACACAGTCCTCAAAGTCTATTGTGCCTGCCATGTGTTCCAGCACTGACTCTGGAGTGATGGTGTCTGGTAACGGCTCTGCAAGTACAACAATACAGATATTGTAAATCATGAAATAAGGAGTCTAGAAAATAATGCATTATGATATTATTGCACTGAGAAAGGAACCAACAATAATGGATGCTATTTGTAAAAATGACATGATAAATGTAACTTTAACCCTACAGCAGACGAGAGCTATCGGCTGAGCAAAATGTTACTTGAGACTTTTTGCTCAGCTGATAGCTCTACACAATTTCACCGCACACGATGAGCTAAGTGCTGAGCTACTTTACTTACAAGTGTAGCAATGACGTCACCTTTATGCAATGTTCGTGTTTTCATTGGTCAGTTAGTAAATTCAGCTCAGCTGATAGCTCACGTAGCCCGCACACAGTGAGATTTTTGCCATGCGTGGCCAAAAATAACAAACACGATAGATATTTTCCTCACGACCACGAAAGATGAAAAATTAAGCAAAATTGCCCGTACACGAGAGCTACCAGCTGAGCAAAAAGTCTCAAGTAACTTTTTGTTCAGCTGATAGCTCTCGTGTACGGCAGGCTTTAGAAAGTGACACTAGTTGAGTGTCAAATTGTGTACATAATAATTGGCATTCCATATAATTAATCACTGCTCAACACACACACTGCTCAGCGATTTACACACTAACAGATTCCCACCCATACATACATGCCCACATAATGAATGAATGAATGAATGTTTAACAACACCTCAGCATGAAAAATACACCGGCTATTGGGTGTCAAACTATAGTAATGCAAACAAATAAGGTGATGATAAACATCAATATAAAAATTCAAGATTTAAACAAAACAGTGTAAAGAACTGTGCAAAAATACAAATATCACAAAAAGATACTGATTTTTACTCAGAATTTCAAATGTATCTCGAAGAAAACGAGGGGATTTGTACTGTATTGGGTATTTTCAAAGTTAATGTTACAACCATGCACCATGGTGAGGTTACAGTACGTGCAGGGGTCCCTACATAATCGCACTCACGCACATCTCATACATGCATAAAGCCCTTACACAAAAACTCGCAACCATTTTAGTCTGATACACCAAAACATTTTTATGCATAAAGAAAAAGAAGCAATTGATTTCTGTTTTTCCCTTTATTACCTTCATTTCTAAGTACACTGCCTCAGGTGAAGTGGCAACATTATTACAAAGCCATCACAAAATTCAAAAGAATGGTAAGTCACTAATTTAGACCACAATACGTACTACATCCATATTTTGACAAAAGCTGTCTCTTTCTCTTTTCCACAGAACTGGAGTCACTGATTTCAACACACGAACGGACGTATGGTAACTTTTCTACAAGGTTTCTGAAAATATTTATAAATGATTTTAACACAGGTGATGAGTATATTAATAAATGTGCTTTAGATTTAGATGTAAATACAATTTCAAGATTCTTTTAGTTAACTTCACAATACTGGTAATTAACAATTATATAGTCATACTTTTAAGCAGAAGGTAGCAGGGTGGAATTCCTTCCCTGCTAACACAAATGGGGTTTTCAATACATTTTCCAGGGGAGCATGATCTGACAATGCTTCACTGACCAGTTGAGACCCTCCCTCTGCAAAAATTCCTGTACATGTGCACATTACACTTTCTATGTTGACTCAATATTTTAAACTACTTTAACTCACTATGTTCCAACTCACTCAGTTCATCAAGCATTATCAGTTGACTAATTAATCATAAAATCGCAGATGCATAAAGTATAAAGAACATTTTAATAAACTATTACTCAATTAATGACCAGTTTGTATAAACTGATAACAGGCATCAAAATAAGTCGAGAATGGCAATTCATACTTCCACAAAATATTTTGAACAAAAACATAACCATCTAAATTTTGATCAATAGTTTGTTATTAAATTTAAATTATTCAAACAAGTTAAAAGTACAATGAGGATAGTGATACAAAGTCTTGGCAAATTTATGAATGATTGGAGAAAACTTGAGTGCGTTTTCTCTTTTACAGATACATTACATGTCCTCAAACAAGTGCACTCCCCTCTAAGGCTAGTAGTCTGGTCCAAACATCCGAAAAGGATGACCTTAATTCTTCTACTGTATGCTCTCTCAAGTTACGTCCACGTGACTGTAACTTCCTTGTTTTTCTCTTCACTATTGGGTCCGGACATCTTTTCTTTGACTCTGTTTTGGAGTCAATTGGCTTTTGGGATGGTCAGGCCATGTGGGGGGAGTGCACTTGTTTGAGGACAGGTAATGTGGAAAAGAAAAGATAATTGTAGTAACTTTAAACTTGACAAAACTGCCAAGACCCATTAA
This sequence comes from Dracogyra subfuscus, assembly GCA_016106625.1. NCBI lineage: Eukaryota > Metazoa > Mollusca > Gastropoda > Neomphalida > Peltospiridae > Dracogyra > Dracogyra subfuscus. Next base: position 15,683 of record JAECMU010096567.1, on the reverse strand, counting down.
TTTATGGTAACCCAGGCCTTCAGATTTCACAGAAACAATCGTTTCCGCTAGTGTTGGTATAATCATGGAACAACAATTTTGATTCCCATGATTATTCTATCGAGTACGACTATTCAACGAAAATAATATATATATATATATTTATCCTATAACTTACCCATGACATCCATGTCATAAAGCCATGTGATAATTTTAGTGTATTAACCTGGTTAATAATGGTATGCAAATTTGCAAGGTCTCTAGGTAATGTGTTACTACATGTATGTATGGGTCATTTGTTTACAAACCAACAAGACCTGTGTACCTGAGCGTAACATTTTCAACAATTTAGTTAAAATGCGTGACAACAAATTAATTTGTGCTAATCAAGATGACATCATATTACCAATGGCTGTGATTTTAATACTGTGGTTTACTAAAAATTTAATAATTCTTTTTATTTTAGAAGTGTTATATTATAAATAGAATTACTAGTGTTTTTTAAAATGTAAAATATCAACCTTGTCTAGTTAATCGATATTTGTCTCAGCAGAGCATCAACAAATACCAGTTAACATAGACTCGGTTGACATTTTCCATATCAAAAAAATACTCATGATGAATCATCTACATATAATTTCTTGTTAAACAGTTTCTGATTGGTTCTGATGATCAAAAGGCACGGAACCGAAAAAGTGTTTCCATGAAATTTGAAATCCTATGGCCTGCTAACCTGTATATGGGTTACCAGGCTCTATGCTTATTTTGATGCCTGCGATAAATGAAGACAAATGTCGTCCGATTCCCACCACTACATATAACTCACTCTGGAGACACCCTGAGCTCTGGGTTTGGTTTTAGCATGGCTCGTATCGTCTTGATGAGGTCACCAGAAAACTTCTACAAACAAAGAAAAGGAAAAGAAGGTTTGTTTAATGACACCTCAGCACATTGTAAACTAGGACTATTTTGACCATTGGTCAAGAAGAAGAACAGAACCCATAGTGAAACATATTGGTGTGGACTGCAGCAGATGACAAGAAAAATAAGTTCTATTAAGTTATATCCTTTAATCCTGAAAACTAAAAATATCAAGATTGTGCTGTGCATGACAAATTTTACAAGAATAAATACAACAGAAGGCATACTGTTGTGCATGACAAATTTTACAAGAATAAATACAACAGAAGGCATACTGTTGCACTCTAGAAATGGTAAATATTAGTTCATATAGTGAATGGAAGTGTTGTCTCTTGTTTATTTCTGTTAAATCACTTACATAACATCAGTGATTAATAATTAAAGGCAATGGAATTTGATTTGTTTTTTTGTCTGGCCAAATTATGCTATGAATCTTTCTGTCCATATGGGTAATTCAGTAGATATTACAGGATGGAGTGGTGTGATGGAAGCTTTAGGCAAAGTAATACTTGAGCAATACACAGCATGGATAAAAAAAAGAAGAGGAACACACCTGTGCAATCTGCTCGAGGGATTCCTCCAGGACTTCGTAGTCATTCTGAATGGATTTGAGCAGCTCGGCAAATGTTGATCCATTGTACAGGAAAGTGCTGGCCAGCTCAAACAGGATGCAGCCCAGCGACCACAAGTCACTCCGCTCATCGTATTGCTCATTAGCAACCTCAGGGGCCATGTAGTTAGTTGTACCTGTATAAAAAATAAAATAAAACAATATTAGTGCATGGGTGCGTGAGATATATGACGAGCATAAATGTTTTGTAGAGCAACTTGCACAAAACCCACCAGGTATTTTTGTGCTGGGGCGTTGTTAAACATACATTCATTCAACACCTGTCTGTTTATAACACACTACATTTGAGATTTGTCCTATTAGCCAACGTGTATTAATAATTACTGTACTGGGGTGTTGTTAAACATTCAATGATTGACACCTTGCTTATAAAGAGCAGCTGAGATTTGTCTCTTACTCACAAATACCGGTATCTTAACACCTACATGTACTTATAAACTGAACCTGATTATTGTCCTTTCCTCACAAACGTCTTTATTTTCCTCACAAACGTATTTATTTTACTGTTTTTATGTTGTACAAAAATAAAGTCAAACACTTACCAGGAGGACACCTGGTGTTTGTTGTGATGTCTCCTATAATGGTGGACACTCCAAAATCTCCCAAACACAATGATCCGTGATCGTTGATGAAGATATTACTAGGCTTCAAGTCTCTGTATTAAACAAAAATAAACACATAAGAATAGTGCTGAAAACAAAAACAAGTACATGTAGGCTCTAACTGTAGGTTAGGTAGGGACTGCTTTATACAGTGAAACCTCTCAAAACAGGACACTCTATAAACTGGAATTCTCTGAAAACAGGACATTTTTATGGTCCTTTTTTAAATATCTGTACATAAGAAAACCTCACTAAACTGGATACCTCTTAAAACCAGACTTTTTATTTAGTTTTGAGGGTGTCCGGTTTAAAGGAGTTTCACTGTATGTTCTCTTCATGTCCATATATGTCTTTTGAAGTGTAACATGATTACAATTACTTACCTGTATCACATAGGATGGAAACGTTAGCATTATATTCATTTTCAATAACAGTTGTTCCAGAAATGAGTTTTCTGAGAATGGAACATTTATAATGTAATCCATTTCACTTGTTACATACAACTATGCAGAAAAGGTGGCAGTTACATTTACTGAATACAGTGTTTTTTGGGGGGCCGCATGTCTGATGGGATTAGAAACATTGGCCCAATTTAATCATAACTGGGATGGGTTTTTCAGGTCATTAAATGATGCATTACACTCAGAGGTGGCCCGATGCCCAAGGTTTTTAGATTGGGACCACTAAAAATTATTTTATGCAATCTCGATGACAAGTGGTAAAAAAAACACCTACAAAACTACAAAATATCTGCAAGTCACTTCTTTCAATTTGAGGTTACATGCAACATTTCACTAACAAATAGTTAGCCACCAGTAATCTTTGACCCATCCATGACATTAATATACCTGCCCATGTAATTTTATTAAAGGTATAAAGTGTAAACATTGAAAACACATTGTAGTTTGTTTAGCCGATCATAGCATACAAAATGCATAAATTGAAAAGTTATTTTAATTTACTGGGGTTTTTTTTTATTAACAGTTAAAATTGGGCAAGTTAATGTTTCACCATGGCCAGAGAATTTTATATTTTTTATAGAACCTCTGTACACCATCATTAAACTAACTTACCACAACATACATGTACATAATTACAAAACTATTTACACATAAAATTGGGACATTTCAGTGCTACATTCTTTTGTGAAAAAGCCTGTATTTGGTAAGTACCACAGAATACCTGGATAAATCCCTGGATAGCCACCAACAATGGAAGCTATTCATGTATTCCTACTAATGAATACCATCATGTAAATTATATCACAAATTTAACATGCAAATAAAAAATAGGTAACAAAACACTACACTTTCTTAAACAAAACACTACGCTTTCTTAAACAAAACACTACGTTTTCTTAAACACAAGACTACACTTACTTAAACAAAACACTACACTTTCTTAAACAAAACACAAATTAAAACATTATTTTAAAACATTATTTTAGCAATTTTCGGAAGTTCTAAAATAGAAGGAAACATCTTGTTTTCTCTTTTCGTGACATTCTTCGCAGGACAGTCCATAAGACTAAGGGAAAGTGTCATCCTTTGGAGGAGAAGTGAGGCCCCATAAGTATTATACATGTACCATTTATGAAGCTACATTGTACAGTGGATATTCTCAGTAAACATGTTTTTTTCATTCATATAACATATGGGTCATTCTCACAATACCTGCTAACTATGTGTACAAGACGATTTCAGATTGTTTTATGTTCTTGCCAGCATAAATTCTAAAAATGCATTTGTAACAAATCACGGTCAGGTGATTTCTGACACTGAACGTTTTTAAACTACTACGGAATTTCACGTTATTTGGGGGTATATATGATCATTCAATCATGAAGTTCAGATAATAAAAACACATAGCATGATTAAGATGTTAGTATTATGATTTCTACAAAATGTTTTTACTGTGTAACAAGAAATTGAAACTTAAAATCACATAGTGGTGTTAAAGTGAACTAAACTTATCATGTGACTCTCAGTTGCAACCATATTAAAAACAAATCACGGTAGATTGAATTCCAAAGTTGTAATATTCTCGGCACAGATTGACCTCAATTTGTTTTATGAGACTTGCATATTTTGTATTGCTGTTCAACTCCGGAATGCAGTTCTCTTGGAAAATATTACTTTCAGTTCCTTTTGCTTTACAAATCGTATTGTAAGTGGAAGATTGTCTCTTTCTTTTCTACCTCGAATGCATTCAGGGTTGCCAACGGGAATTTTATGAATCAAAGTATAAAAATTGCAATTCCGGAACATTCAACTCCGGAACTTTTGTTTCGTTCCGGAGTTGTATGCTTTCATTCTAGAGGTGAAAATGAACACAATTTTGTTTAAGAGAGACATATATCTTCCTATTTTTCGTTACTATCAATGTCACCAATATAAATTCATCAAACTTGTTTGAAACATATACTATTCTATTCACAGTGCTCAATTTTAAGACTTTTGGTTGCTTGCCTGGAGGCCAAGTATGGATTCACATTTAGGTTGGCCATCCAAACATTTGGTTCCCCTGATTTCATCCGTGCTTTCAAAATAGGTATATTTATATTCCATTAAAACAGAAACAAACATATTTGGAATTAATATGTTGTCACAGTAAAATGTAATATGTATTGTCCGACGATGGATGAGGTGGGAGCTACCCTAAAGCGTACCTTCGATTGTAAAGTCCCCCTCGGAAGTGATATATTAACGCCAAGTCTATGTTTGAAAAACTCCAATCCACATCATTAGTAAAGTTTCATTATGTTGCACAGGAATTGATCCTGGATGTAGAAGAGGAGATCCCACTGAAGATAAATGGGTCCCTGGTTATTCACTTGAAGCAACTGGCTATTATATAGGAAAATATCTTGTTTTGCTTATGGCTGAAAATATGAGACTGCTATGAACACTGTGAGCACATTCATTTTGTGATGTAAATCAACCAGTGCTTTCGAATAGAGGGCCTACGCCCAAGCCAGTGCCAAATGTATATGAAGCATTTACGCAGGAAAATATTGGTGTCTTGTCAAATATCATAATCAGCCGTACCCAGGGAAGATCACTGATGTAGACTAAGATGTGAGTACGTGACCGTGATGAAATGTGTTGGAATAAACTGATACACATGGCCCAAGCTAGTGAAACAATGTTGGTACACGAGAGAAGTTACCAAACATTTCAAATTACCTGAACTAGATTGGCAAAGAGTTAATTCTTATTGACAGCTCTGTGTCAGATCTCTTACTGTACAAAACTATACAAAGCTTCATTTGCAGTTTAGTTGTGACCTTGACGTTTAGTGGTGATCAAGAGTCAAAAAGGTGGTGGAGGATGAAGCACATGGTAGTGCTTTTCCATAGCGTTGTTGGGTGGTGGTAAAGAGTGGCAATATTTCAACTCCAGATCTTTAAAATTCACCTCAGGAATGAATTAAAAAGATAAAAATTCTTATTTTCTTTTCATATTTATTTTATCCTTCCTTCAAACATCAATTTATTAATTCATGCCTCTTGTCCTCCCCGTGTTGATATGTATTACACAGTCCTCTCTAGCCCTCCCTCTGTTGATATGTATTACACACAATCCTTTCTAGCCCTCCCCCTGTTGATATGTATTAACCCTCCCCCTACTGATATGTGTTACACACAGTCCTCTCTAGCCCTCCCCATGTTGATATGTGTTACACACAGTCCTCTCTAGCCCTCCCCTTGTTGATATGTATTACACAGTCCTTTCTAGCCCCTCCCCCTGTTGATATGTTTTACACGCAGTCCTTTCTAGTCCTCCCTCTGTTGATATGTATTACACAGTCCTCTCTAGCCCGTCCTCCACCACCATGTTAATATGTATTACACAGTCCTCTCTAGCCCTCCCTTTGTCGATGTATATTACAGTCCTCTAGTCCATGGCGTTATTGGGTGGTGGTAAGGTGTGTGGCAAACTTTGGAATAGAATACCTTTTTATAGATTATGGTAGATTTGCAGTTTCATTTCGGAAACTTTAATTTCAACTCCGGAACGTTTCAATTCAACTCCGGAACGAATGAAAAACTGAAAATCTTGACAATATCAGTGGAGTCCAATAAAGTATCTGCAATGTTGTCAGTACAATATTGGCAGTCGAAACTGAAGTTTATATAAGGTTCCTGCAAAAAACATCATTTGTGTCGTATCTGTGTGAAATTGGAAGGTATTGTGAGAATGACCTATATACGGTAGGACTGTTATTTGTATGCATTGTATAAAGAACGTTTTAAACATTTATTACTCAATTTAAATAACTTAATAGATGTAATACAGAACAAACCTGTGAAGAATTCCTTGTCTGTGTACAAAAATCAATGCCTCCATAATCTCACCCAAGAACTTTTTCACAATCTGAAATCAAAATGAAAACTGGTAACAATTTGAAGACATCCTTAAAGGTAGTACTAAACCAAGTAACTTCTGGCTGGGTCAAAGTTCGAGGAGCACCAAACTTTGATAGAGACGTTAACACCACAAGTCCTATGATTAATGATAAATGTGAGTGTGTCGGTTGTATAAACAAAATAGATTCACCTGGGCAGTTTTATTTCATCTACATTGTAGTACCACTGTGTCAAGTAGCCTTGTGCTTGAAACATGTACATGTATGGGATACCTGTAAAAAACATTACTCATATTCTGTGCAGAACTAAGGTAGTCATAGACACTACTTGCTATCTCTGAAATGAGCAGATTGACACCCTATTTTTTCTGATTCACTTTATGTGTGAGGGTGGTAGTATTTATATGTGTGTGTTTTATGTGGATTGATACGTTACAGGTATGAGTTTTAGTCACATGGTACTATTGTTGTCTATGGGATTTGATTTGATGATATACACCCTACTGAGAGTTTGCTGCCCATGTAACATATTCTGGCTGACAAACCCTTCATAATGTTTTAATTAACATATTCATTGAAATACTTCTAATTTACAAAGTTATCAATTCCTGAAAGTATGTGATCTTAAAAATATCACATACTTTCAGGGCTCGCGCTGTCGTTCGCCAAAGTCACCAAAGAATTTCCGGTTTGGCAAAAGGAAGTGTAAAAATATAATTCTGATCTCTAGTTTAAAAACAAACGTGTTCAATCAGTTTTGTCCAGTTGATCCACCTCGCGTTGTGAATAAGTGTTATTTGCATGTCCACGTGGCCAGTCTATTATTCAGTAGCATACTGCCAGCTGCTTGTCGTAAAGCTACAAAATGTGATTAAATCAAATGAAATACTGTTTAAGCCATGTTGCATTGCTGATACCAAATGTTGGATTACTATCGACTACAACTTTTTATTAGTCGTGTTTTGTCATACCGGTTAATGTTATAAATCTAGGTCACATGGTTGAGTTCATTTCCACAAAGTTGGTGTGTTGGTGAGGAATACATATGATATTGTTTCACACATATGAATATACAATCATTATTAGTTAAAACTTTCAATGTTTATATTTCAAACATATTAAATGGCAAAATTATAATTCATTTGTGCTATATCTACTGATGTAATACTAACGCCGACAAGATACATCCCTCCACCCCTTGTACAAAAAACAACAACATGAAACCAGAGTAAAACTGAAAAAGGTTTTTTCCCCACTTGTGAAAGACTGTCACAAACCAGTGTTTTGATAGCAATAAAATTAATGCCAGTGACAGAGAAAGAAAGAACTTTAGAGGGGTGAGTATTGTCATCATTGCAAAACAATGTGGGCAGGGTTAAAAAAAAGTCAGATCTGACATTAAGAATTGTTGAACGTCATTTTCCCATTATTTTAATGTCTCATAATATTTTTTAAATACTGTAATAAAAACAAGAGGACATTGGGTTCTGTTCTGGACCTCATTTATTCCGGCATTTTGCATGCATATCTCAAAAGCTCAGATACTGAATGTTATAAGTTGTTAGGTTATTAAATATGTAAACATGTACCGGTACTTACATTTCACACTTTTGATGCAAAAAATCAATATTGTGTAGTGTATATTTTAGTCCGGTGAATCTTTCTGGGAACATATATATTGGATCAAAATTCACTTGAGAATTACAGAGAAACATACAATTTACATCATTGCCTGATGCATACAAAAAGTAAAATTGTCTCTTTTGTGATATACCACTTGTGATGCACTGTCTTCAATGAGCCCATCGACGAGGATCGACCCTAGACTGACTGCACATCATACAAGTGCTTTACTACTGAGCTACAGGCGGCCCTAAACATCAGCAGCATTTCATTATTAGATTACAAGATGTAAACTGAATAATAAGTACATTTTAGCATATACTATATTACTATAAAGAACGAGATTAAAAATTAAATATTTTGACTGAAATGCAAATACATGTATGTTACTGGCAAATATATATTTAGAATGGCGAAAGAAATTGAAGATTGGCAAATGTTTTGGCGAACAAAAATAGTAACCCAGGGCTAGCCCTGACCTCGATTACACTGGATATGCTAGCTATTACATGATTAAATCTATTATCCTTGAAAATTAAAAGCTAAAATTTGCTTTGTTTAACGACACCACTAGATCACATTTATTTATTAAGCATTGGTTAGAATATCAAACATTTGGAGCAAACCTGCTACATTTTCTCATTAGTAACAGAATCTTTCAAATGTACCATTCCAGACAGGATAGCACATACCAATGCCTTTGATGTCTGGAACTAGAAATATCTCAATGGGATCACCAAAGGGGATCGATCCTAGAGTGAGACTGACCATGCCTCAGATGTGTGCTTTACCAATGGGCTAATATTCGCGTCTTTGCAATTTTCGCGATTTTAATTTGACCGCAAAAGTTAAACTCACGTGAATATTAATACTATAGTATCATCTTTTAAAAAAAAATAACACTAACAAAAATAAGGTTAATACATTTCATTTACTCACATATTTGTTTCAAAAATTAAAATCAACACTGGTAAGTATCCAATCAATAGCTGCAACAATAAACAAATTTGTCTAAATTAGTACTACTATTACTACTACTTCCGGTAGCAGTTGTATACACGTGTTTGACAGACTCATTCCAATGTCTAGACATAAGCCTAATCCGTTGGTACTTTTGAGAATGTGTGTACACAAACAAAATAGGATGAGATGTTTTCAACCACCGAAATTTATTAATTAGAACACTTATGGGAGAGTTGATTAATACACATTCGGGTTTACAGTCATTCATTGTGCATGAGCTAAGCGGCCATCTCGAGATAAAACACTTGTGATTGTACCACTTGGTTATCGGTCAATTACTATTAGGCTAAGTCAGTCACAGTTCTTTTATCTTTGTGGATTAAAAAGTATGCAGTATTGAATTTGTTCTTTTTCATTCTTTATTTCCTTCTTTTTTACCGACTTGAGAAAAAAACATAAATGACTACACGAAAATTACAAACCGCGAAATGGTTATAATTGATTATTGACTGGTCACGAAAATTTACTCCCGCAAATATTACCCGTTTTACAGTATGTCCCAACCTTATGAAAACTGTTATCGCACTGTTTGACATTACAGTTAATATGTAGCAGACCTTCGTTTTTGACTGGCGCGAGCGCTACCACGCCCGTGAACCCCCGTCAACTCAATCTGACGGGCGTGAACTAACACGTCCCTAAACTGAACAAATCACAAACCTTTACATTCCGTTCACAATGAACTTCCTAGAATACTTTGTTTATAAACTGAAACAGCTAGGAGTTCTCTTTTTATTAAGATCTCGTCGGTTTGACAATCGGGAAAACTCGGGAACTTTGTTGTTTCATAATTCTACTGAACGAAAAAAACATGACAACCAAAATGCAACTTAGCACATTTCTAAAATAGAACATCGACCATTCTGCTATTGGCTAAAATACCCCCAAAATGAATGATCTATTGTTATTTTAATTTTGTTTAATTTCGTACAATACAGGTAAATGATCGCAAAATTTATTTTACACACATACAGAAAAATAAATAATATACGTTGTCCAATAACTCTATGATGTGTATATTTGTACATGTTGATATCACAGTTACAAGTAAAGGCGTACACCAACAAAACAAAAAAATTAGTACAGCAGGTTTTGTTTTCATCTATAGCATAGAGACGTAGTCTATTTCTACTTTCTGTTTCACAAAATCGATAACTGTTGTGTACGTTGTGTTTCTTTTTCTTGTGTAAGACTGCAATGGCCCATTCATTCATCTTTGAGAACAACCATCGTATCAGTTACATTAGGATATTTATTTTGAAAACACAAAATATTAACTCATAAGGTATTTAATTTAGAAATCATTACTCCTCAAACTTAATTATGTTCATGGGTGCAATTCCTCTCGGTCTCTTGCCTCTAATTCTGATTATTCTGAGGGGTGCGATTATCCGTCCTCTATATTTTGAGGAGTGTGATTTCCACCCCCCTCGTAAGTATTTTGAGGAGTGCGATATTTAGCACTCCTGGGTTTTTCAAAAATGAAGGTCTGATGTAGGTAATATAATTGTTATAAATATGCTGGAATCTGTTTGGGTTTTCATATATATACATTTGTACATTAAAAATAAGTAAAATACACTAAATAAGTATTAAAGGTAAACTTAGTTACAAATGTATAGCTGGGGCGGATCCAGCTTTTCTGATGGGGGGGGGGGGGGTCCAAGACAAAAAGAGCACCAAAACAGTATGAAACGACACTATGGAAAAATTACACATGGTTCACATGGACCATAATATAATAGTGCTACAACAGGGACGCTGGCATAATAATAATAATTTAAAAAAAAGCTAAATACATTTGTAAAAAAACCTAAAAATCCTAAATAAAAGGGGCACTTCTCAAATTTGAGGGGGGGTCCAGACCCCTTGGAATCCCCTTCTAGATCTGCCCAACACTAATAGATTGATAATGCCAGCATGTTTAATCGTATATTTACACCTATGATAACATTTAATATGATTAAATGTAATTTAACATTAAAAATCTTATTAAATGTTGGCTCTCTAGGAGATTGCTTAGTGTTTGTACAAATGATGTGGCCCCTGCAAAATAAGTGAAAGACAATATTTATAATATAATAAAATACAGGGTTATCTCTGGCACTCGCTCAATTCACCAACTGTGAAATTTCAGAACAATTTGTGAATTATAATTTAATATGGTGAACAAAATGTCATGTAATAATTGGTATTTTATTGAAAACTAATTGTCGTTTTGTATTTTCTTAAAATAACTTGTTTTATTCAGCAAGAGCAAGCCATAAAATATGTTAATAAAATGCAGTATTCAACCCTTGAAATTCGGACAAGTTTGCTACGGAAGTTAAGTGCCGTCGCAAATATATTTTGCAACGGCACTACGGTGGCAATTTTAAAGAAAAGATTAATGCTGTCAGAATTCTTAATATATGATCCACTGTTGTAATACTACGCTAAAATATAACATCTCAACTTTACTTTCTATACTAAAATAAACCAATTAACATTTATGCTTTTTTCTGGGATCTGTAATTGGACAGAGTTCAGAGAGAAATGCCTACAGACTTTTCGCCACTCACAGATTTGAGACGGCAATGAAATGCTGTCGCAAATTAAGTTTGCGATAGCTTTTGTGACGGCATTGCCGATTGGCGCCACGAATTTCGAGGGCTGAGTATTATTACACACCTCCTCATCAATGGGTTCTTGCTTGTTCTGGTATCCATTGATGAACGTTCTGAGATCTCCATCTGTGTAGTAGTCCATCACGATGCACAAGAACATTGCACAAGCCTGAAATAGGAAGGAAAGAAATGTTATATTTAACGACGCACTCAATACATGTTATGATACATGATTATATGTTGCTATCAGGGTTATGTATCTGATACTACATGTATGCTAAGCCTGAAATATACATGCAACTTTTAAGCTGTTTATAAATATATGTATATCCAAGATGCTTTTGTTCAATAAATAAATGTTTCAACAACCCACTAGAAGAGGAATAATATATGTGAATGCTTTTAAAACAAACAACATGTAATCAACACCTTTCCCCCAAAAAGGAGTATGATTTTTACGGCCATACAAATTTTTAAACCCCCAACCCCAAAAAACTCTGTAAATAGTCCCATAGCTTATTAACTTTAAATGTAATTTTTTAAGTCATTAAAATATGAAAAATGCTTTATCAAAAACTGATAAAAAAGATAGAAAAAGGTGAGAAGTCATGCTCTACATATGTTCAGTAAGATTCCAAATTATAACCTAGCTTTGTTTAAATAGAAAAATACCCCACACCATTTTGCCAGCTATATCAGGGCTGTTCACATAAATACATTTTTGCAGCTTTTTTGTTTTTTATACAGCAGTCGTTACAGATCTTTTGTACATTATCATGAAAGTTGCCCGACAGATAAAGTTTGTTTTGTTTAATGACATCATTAGAGCACATTGATTTATTAATCATTGGCTACTAGATGTCAAACATTTGGTAATTCTAACATATTCTAAGCTACATTTTTCCATTAGTAGCAAGGGATGTTTCATATGCACCATCCCACACACAGGATAGCACATACCACAGTCTTTGATATACCAGTCTTGGTACACTGGCTGAAATGATAATAGCTCAATGGGCCCACCAACAGGGGTCGATCCTAAACTGACTGTGCATCAGTCGAGCACTTTACCACTGGGCTAGATAACATGCTTTAGTGACTACGTGCAAATGAAAATAATAGCTTAGTGAACAGGTCAAGAAAAAGTCTTTATAAAGTACTATAATAAGATTACATGTATGGATATGTAACAAGCAGAAAAAATACCAACCTCTTTGTCCCACATAACAAAGAACTCTTTGTAGCCACAAACATAGGGATGTTTAAGCTTCTGTAAAGCAAGAGCCTGCAAAACAGTAAAATGTAACATGAGACCAATCACTGCAAGGTGTTGGCATTTAAAAACACTTTGTCCAATATAGATAGGTACAGGTAGACACTAATTAATATCTGGACTCACACTGTTAGAAACCAAATCTATATATATGGGGAGAATTTGCTTCAAAAGATCAAAGCAATTTAAAGAAAAACCAAGTCGATTTTAGTACATTCCGACACCTGCAAATGCAATCATAAGTGGTCATTTTGTTTCAAATTAGGAGACATGGAATAATAAAAAAGGCAGTCATAAATATGTAGTCAATATGAAAATAAGTCTATAATATGTTTTCAAAATAGGGAAGGGGTAAGAAAAAGATATTTATATTGAAAACAACTGAAATATTGTATATCGAGCATCACATATAGGTTTAAAGGAAGAAATATTGTTTCTAATCAATATAAAATGTTAAAAGTTTAAAATAAGTTATGTTTTTTAAACACCACTTAGCACATTGATTTATTTATCATTGGCTATTAGATGTTAAACATTTGTTATTTCAGACAGTCTTAGAGAAGAAACCCGCCAGTTTTCAATTTGTAGAAAAATATCTTTTATGTGCAATACTAGACAGGAAAGCACAAACCACAGCCACTGATATGCCAGTCTGGAATGAAAAATAACTCAAGGTGCCACTGACAAGGATTGATCCCAGACTGGCCATGCATCAGCATGGGTTGAATTTTATGCTATACCACAAATAGTAAATTTTGAAACAGAATAGTAAAACAATTCTTCCAATATTTCGTCATGAAAGTGAAAATAAAGCACTGAATACTGAAAATTGCCTAGGACTATTCCACGTATGCTTTTTCTTCAGCTAAATATTTTAGCAGAATGAATCCTTGCACTACTAAGAGTCAGACCTTTCTCATGCACTTACCGGTACAAAATAAACGTCTTTTTGACTGAGACTAATGTTTGGAGTGACTTCATTTGTATATATAACCTAGTGGTACATTAAAAATTGAAGGGATAGTACATTTTCAGACAGAATAGTGTTTTTTGAAATTCACAATGCCTTTGGGACAGTGATAAAAAATGTAAATTTCAACCCCTGATCAGGTGAGCGCCTTACCTCACACACACACAACAATGCAGATCATTATCCTCAGAGCAAGTGGGGGTGAAAAATATAGGATTTATTTTATTACGGCATTTATCATCACGTTAACAATAAAACCAGTTATTGTCTAATTTTGAGAAACTTGTAATCAGCCAGTTAACAATAAATATATAGTCATCTGCAAACGTCAATAAGCCCACCTCTCGAAAGGCCTGATTGGCATCGCTTTCATCTTGACATTCAACCTGCAAACAAAAGTTAAAAATTAAAGCTCTTAAGATCAATTAAATTCATGTCAATAAAAATATACAAGTGTACAATGTACATGTAGTTTATGTTATTTTACAAGTATATTTGTATATATCTAGATTCTTAATGTCAACAGTTACATGTCACATGGTCAACAAGCATCTACATCTAGATAACATGTTCAAAAGAAGTAGGGCGATATCGCCACTGGTCGATCTCGCCGTAAATTCCATATACTGCTGGGTGAAATCAGCGTACAATATATATCTAACTAAAGAGGAATTTTATTATTTAAAATGTTTATATTACTAACATTAATTATCTTATAAACTTATTGTGTGGATGTTTATATATGGTTTTTTTTGTCCATTTACTCTCACCCAACCTTGCTGATATGGAGTTAGTTCATCAAGATAAACGTCTCCAGCACAATATTTATTATTGTGATGTGCTGAGGTCCAATAAATGTCAAAATGTTAAAAAACGGACCGTAGATGTTTACCTTGGTGAACTAATATGGAGTAAACTGAACAAAAGCAATCAGGGCTTTCCCCAGGGTGTTTAGCTGATACGGCGCGTGCTCCCTTAGCCAGCCAAGTAAGCGCCTTCATGTCTGGTAAGCGCCTTAATTGCAGGACCGTGTCGGCTTAATTTGTAACATGTATACAAAACAATGGAGCTGTGATCCGTAACGTCATTCACCGTTTTAATTGTCGGCGGGCTTGTGCTGGTCACGTGGTACGGGTGATCAGCTACTACTAATCCGCCAGATAACTGCTTGTTGTAATAATGTCTATATGCTAATTTTAATAATCACCGTTATTAATTTTAACAGCATTCATTCGACATGTTTGACAGCAATGTGACAGCGATTCAACGTTTGGAAGATATGTAACTTGCTATTTTAATTTTATAAAGTCTTTGAACCAAAGTAATAAACAAACCGACAATGCATGTCTATTTGAATACACATGCCAGTTCAGGGCCGAATGACGTATTGGCTATCCCAAGGGCTGAGTTCAGCCAGACCGAGTGAAAAGAAAACGTTCGCTAAACTGGTTTGTGCGCTTCATGTTAAACTAAATGGACACGACGGACACCAGTCAAATAGTACGCGAACGTTAGGATGAACGTTCGTTGGCTGAACTGAGAAAAGCTCGCAGCGTAATATACGTCACGCTGCAAAGTCAACTGGCACTAGTGCGCCAAGAGGCATCGTTGCGAACTTGAACAATACGAGTACACAGGAGTAAATCTTCATGTAAATGTGTAGAAAAACAATAGCCGTTTGCATCAA
>JAECMU010096500.1:431-11777 GCA_016106625.1 Dracogyra subfuscus | reverse complement strand
GCAAACACTAGACACAGGATAAGACAGAACAAAAACGCGTATACTTTCATCTTAGAGGTAGGCAGGGTAGCACAATTCCTACTTATCTGATATGGCATGACTAGTATATTACATGAATGTGAATAAAAGACTTCATGTAAATTGTGTTGTAATGATTTGAAGTGTAATGTATGACACATGCCAATATTTTCAAGACATTATACAGTGCCACCATGTTTAATTTAGCGTCTCTACTGATTTAGAGGGATGATCTTTGCTGACCGCAACATTATATTATTATTCTTCAGTAAAAATGGAACCATACTTGTCCAATCTGTATAAAATAGCGATTATAAACATCATTACTTCCAACAATATACATGCAATTCCCACATGACCTATTACAGATACATATGACCTTGCACTATGCTATGTGTGGCTTTTTATAGCTTCTTTCGAAAACACATTTGTAAAATGTTATCAAGGAGTGACCACTTTACACAATCTAAAGTTGACCTCTAATTTATGTAGATATATTTTATACATTACATATTTGCACAAACTCCAGTATTTGTTTGAACTGTTCAAGCTGACGAACATTTGGTTAGAAAACCTATTATACAGACACTATAAGGCTGTTTTGATTAATGTACATGACAATCTGAATGTCGGTAACGTTTATATCACGTTATTATATATTTGGGTTATGAACCATGGGCTAAACACACATCATTGCATGCAGCTGCATTTGAAGTATATATAGATTACATTCACAAACCTGGAAGTAAGAGGAAATATTGTTGTTTTTCGTTTGTTTAATCACTTACCGTATATCTGAATTTCACATAAAGTAAGAAGATTGTCATCGGTGGTCTTATCTAGTTTGAAGGTAACAGTTTGTCCATCTTGATCACAGTTTACCTCAAAGCTAGTTGGAGGAGAAGATGAATTGGGCCACCTATAGCACTCATGTCCATCAACGTCAATCCAAAATCCGATTAGTCGGTCGTGGTCTGAAAATAACAATGCAAATAATAATATAGACAGGCACACACACAGCACCACTAACATCATCACCAGTAGTAGGAAACTACCGTTTCTGGATTAGTTTCGCCCATTGGATTTACATGGAATAAATCAAGCCTCTCCCACCGAGCCTCACGCGAGCCTCTCTGGCGAAATGCTCTAAATATAGATGGGGTTTCCCAATCGAGCGAAACATAGAACGAGGTAACCCTCCCTGTGACAGGTGTAACCATCCATCGCAACATACCCAAGCCACCCTCGCTAGAAGCCATAAATACACCATTACCCACACCCCATCCCAAATATAGCTCTCTTCGATACCTACTCTCCTCACACTGCGAGATAAGGCCCCATCCACGTGTTATGGTGTCCTATTCCAGATCACCATGCAGTAATAACAAAACGCAGTACCATACCTCCCAACCCTACATCAGTTCAAGCGGGACTTGTGTGGGCTAACAAACTTTTGGTTTGGGTTTTCATTTATTTCTAATTACAATTTCTGAACTCTCTAGAGACTACTACACATATATAAAATGGACACACATAGGGTTACAGCGATAGGCCTTAAAGGCAAAAACGATCTATAATGTACAATGATTGTTATATTTAATAGCTTGAAGGTCAGAGGCTCGTATCCACGAACTGAACTTCTTGGACCAGTGCAACCACTTGACATAGTGTTGTTTGTTGACCGCTCGACCTCTCGTGTTTAGGAGTGTCTCCACATTCCACAGATCGTCATCTTTGATGCCTACTTTCTGCAGCTCCGACTTGTAGAAAGTTCCATGAATTTCATCGCCATTATAGTCCTTCCCTCGATGCAGAGATATCGGTAGTCTTTCACGTAATAGGATTTGGCTGATGGCGAAGATGTCCCCTGTCCACATCTGATCATATTCCCGAGTGAATACATTTCTCAGATGAGAGAGTCTCACTTTATCTCCAACCTTGAATTGGACACATTTTGGGCTCACTTTGGCTGGAGCAATACCAATGGTTCTGTAATAGGTGTAATTACAGCTGTTGGCAAATGTCTGCAGATGATCGATGTACCTTTAGTCCTGTTTGTCCTGTACACTTGGATCTTGAAGATTTTTAAGAGTATTTCTGCCACTGCACCTTTGGTTTCGTTGCTGGTAAGCAGATGCCAAATGTTTCGTTGTTTAAGAAGTCTTTGAACGCCTTTTGCTCTGTACTAATTCGATTGGGTTGTCTACCTTCTTGGAATGCATCTTCTAAGGCTTTTTTATCTGTCAAGGGCCTCAACCACAGCAATTTGGAGAAAACGTTGATCGCCACCAGCACACAGGTGTAACCGTGAAAATGTGCACACTTCCAAGTTCTTGCTGATGACGTATTTTCTGGCTTTTCTGACGTATCTGTAAAGTTTATCTGGACCAGAAACCCTGGCCGGGTTGACTGGATTATATGAAATGTATTTCAAGTAGTCTTCCCATATGATCATCACTCTTCAGTAGTTTCAGCATCAATGACAGTTATTGGCAAAGGTGATACCTTATATACAATTTAGTCTTTGGTGTCTGATTCCTCTTCCTCACTTTCAGTTTCATCACTATAATTTTGATTCCTCATCGGGTATTTCCATGACAGAAATAACTGTTCCAGCCAAACTCTTCAGGATCATCCACAATTATCTGTTTTGTGAACAGTACAGATATTAGTGATAGCGATAGTCATAGCTTTTCTGATCAAATAGTAAACAATTCAGCAAAACTGTGACTTTGTATTTTCGGCGATTGGATAGGCGTCGCCTTTTTGGTAACCAAACATGTTGATTGATATGTTTTTATGCCTTTCAATCTTAGGAACATCCACCTTCTTGACTGGAAAGGTTATGCCCATAAAGTCCAGTTGACTAACGTGTTGAGTATACCCGCTTAGCATCTCGTCGAACTGGGTATTGACCACATGAAGCACCTCTGGTTTCAGTTCTTCATATTGACAATGGCATGCTTGTCTCTCAGTTTGTTTGGAATGGGGATGCAACTGGAGCCACGGAGAGGTCGGTACCGAGTCATGTTAATGGTGAGGTCTACCACCTTATCCACTGTCCAGTTGCTATCCTGTCTTTGAAATTTGATGAACGAAGAAACAATCTTCTTGATAGATTCCCTGAGAGACTCATCCAGGTCTTCAATTTTTAGAGATATTTGACACTTGCCTCTGAAATGGGGCTCCACAGTTCCCACCTCCTCACCTGCTCATCTCTACTTTGACGGTCAGGTACGACTTTAGCCCACACTGATCGTTAATGACTTGCTTCTGCACCTTCTTGACCTTATCATACTTTCCTTTCAATAATGTCATGGGGTCGTATTTCTGTTCACCCTCCCCTGGTATGGTATGGTTTTTCTCAGTGTTTCCTAGGGTTTGTAGATCGCATGGTGGCTCAACTGGACCGTTTTGTGTGACTTCAAACTGGTCTTCAACCTCGTGTTTAGCTGCATATATGGCTTGTTTGGCTCCTCCTTGTTGAACGTGTTTCTTCCAATGAAACACTAGATTATCCCTTGTCGAGAATGTTATGTCAGACTTTTGACATTTGAACTTGTGACTTCCATGAGCCGTCTTCTCATGACGATTTATACTATGTTTGTGAGAAACGGGTGTGTACGAACCCCCATCCCCAATTATTAAAGGTCCACTTTTCTCTATTAAATGTAAACAACGTTGCGTAATCGTTGTTGTTTTGAGGGGTTATTTTTATGTTGATTTTTATCATTTTAAATTCGCACCCACTCATCAACAATTCGCACCAATCCATTAAAAATCCTGCGTACGGGCCCAACAAATCATATACTTACATTTCTGATAACAGTAGGTCAGGTCAGGTCATAGGGTTTTATGTGCACATACATAACAAGCTGTTGTAGCGCAATACTAAAGTCGCCGCCATCGCAATATAACGCGCGCGCATACATTAATGTATAACATATGTAATAAAGATGAACTATGTATGGTTTCTGACAAATTCGGCATACACACCCATGATAATTCATCCCACAGACATATTACCTAGAGACCTTGCAAATTTGCATGCCAGTATTAGTATTTTTCAATATTTTGCTGTGATTAATGAAACATATATTTTTACTGGACTGAAAATAACAATATATGAGAGGATTTTGTTTTTGTTTTGTATTGTTCGTTTGTATAACGACGCACTCAACACATTATAATTACGGTTATATCGGCGTCGGACATATTGGTATGTCGAGAAAAACCCCAGTGGTTAGCTGACGGGGTATATGAGAGGAAGCTATCCATTAGTTTCCTAAAATGCGCTATATTTTGTTCATGTTTGGTTATATGCGCACATATAGGTTTGATAGTTAATGATCAGTTGAAATAATACGACTTCAACAATAGTATTAAAAATTACAAAGGTGGCATATAATTGTAGTCAGTGTCAATATCATGTTAAAGTCAATGTCTAAAATGCGATGTGCATGCATACATCTAGGTTTGGTAGTTAATGACCATACGAGCAACATATCGAAATATTAGTAATTTAATTAAAGAAATACCATGCTTCATTATATTAATGATGACTAGAATCCTGAATTCAACAACTCTAACTTTTATTTTAGGAATAGTGCATCACAGCAATACTTATTTGAAATAAACTGTACGTCTAAGCACGATAACTGTCTTTCGAGCAGACGCGAGACATAACCTGTATTAATTGATAAAATAGCATCTAAACATATATTACCACATCATCTATACAACCATTTCCCCACAAACACCATAAGTAAATGCAGGTAACAGAGATGAGAGAAACTGACCCCACTTTATATAGTACTGGTAGTTGTATCTTGTTTCCAGTTGTATTTAATTTGTCAGAGAAAGACACCAGAAGATGTTATTCCACAAAGTTGTGTTACAGACAGCTAGTTATTATGAGGAAGAGTATGTGGTAATGCAACGCGTATGCAGTCAACACGCATCACATGGGACAACAATATAGAGTAATGCACTTCCGGATAAGAATGCAAGTATTTTGGGGAGCAAAAATGAGACAGTATTCCCAAACAAACGGTGAAACACATTGCACGTACGACAGCTAGCTCTGTAATTTCATTCAATATGTACATGTTTTGATATTGGATTGATTCCGTTAACAGACATATAAATATGCATTTATCTATTATTGACCTTTGGCCATGACATGTGACCTTGGATTTTTCACAAATAAGGGATAAATATTAATATGTTAGTATAAACATAAATTCATTATGAATTATTAATTCCACTTCTTGACATGTGGCCTTGAAACTTTCAATAAAAAATGCATCAAACATTTATAAAATATACAAGGCCTGAGCTTCATAATGGTCTATTGTGCCTGCTTTCTTCATTACATTTCCACGGGATATTGTATGCTGACAACTGGCCCTGGACTAATTCTTAAAACAACATAACAACCATCTCTGTAGCTATTCAGGACAACATTTACACCAATATTATAAACACTATCTTCCTAAAGTTTATTGTATGTTGTCCTCATGTATTGGCAAATAGGTCACCACTTGTCCAGCATTCTATTCCTTAGGTTTCTGGCAGTGCACATGTGTTCAAACGACTTTGTGCTAAAACAGTAGGGAACGCGTTCGCGTGTGCGTGTTTAGCATATTATGTAACATAGATAAATATTTCAATATAGACAGTTATATATGTTTACGATGGGTAAGAATGACGGTTTAAATGTATGTAGTTGAACTGTACAGCTATGCAATATACATCGACATGTAATTATTTTCAACCAATCACGTGAGCCAACTAGATTGGAAGTGACTACAATCTTAAAAGCGCAGACCATAATTTGAATCCGTAAACGAGGACACTATGTTTGTTTAATCCATAAACATGTGACTCTTTTGGTTTACGTTAAAACAAAGTAGTGTTATAAGGCTTAGAATCCTAATTTTAAGCACTACAAAAAAAAAAAAAAAAAAAAAAAAAAAAAAAAAAAAAAAAAAACATTGGTCTTAACCATATGATATAATGTACCTGATACCATGGTATCATGGTAGCAATAGTTTGTTTTTCATATATTTGATTTATTTATTGTTATTATTATTTTTTATCATAATTTGGATTACATTTGGGAATAGGTAGGGCATCATTCTGGGTTTTTTAAAGTTTGTATTTTATATCAACCGTTTACTGTTATTTATTGTAGTTTGTAAATAGTATATACTATGTTCGACTGTTACAGTGTCTGAACAGTTAACATACACAATACCAACAGCATGTTTGCTAAAATTATAAATTTAGGCAAGTTAAAAATGTTTCCATTGTTGAAGACTAGTGTCAGGGACTTAAATGTTCAACTATCAATTGTACTTACGCGCATTCCGTTGGTATATTTTTATTTGCGAAAGAGAATACGTCTGTGCCAAGTTGACGCGCCAGTATCTTGGATTGTCTTCTGAACAAGTGCAGTGAAAAGGAGACTGGTCAATAAAATCTGTACGAGTGTCGCCATCCACAGCTAACCAAGCTTCACCTTCATAACCAACACAAGTTGTAGATTGATTAGCTGTTTTGTTGAGAGCAACATTTCCTGGAAATACACAAAGTAAAACAATATAATCTGAACTGTTCTCATGTTGCAACTAAACAACAACAAAACCAAATTAACGAAGTTATAAACTGTCCATTAATTAATTAATATGTGCACAAGTTGCTCATGGCATTTAATATTTGACGTTCTAAAAATTACTATTATTAGTATCACAGGTGAAAGTCTAGATAAATATGATTGTTCCCGTCTCGGCTACGATATTACAATCTTAGCTGTGTGGTCACACTGGAAAAGATGGGTTTGCGATGCATCTGAGACAGTCGTAGAGAAATCTTACGACATTGTACGATCGCCGACACTACTGTCCCGGTCACACTTTCGCAACTTGCCGCAGACTAATTGCACCAGATAGCAACTGGTGCTGCGACTGGTCGCGCGTTTGTCAAGTGGCAATAAATACGGCGTTCCGCCAGATAGTCAGAGCTACTCTCGACCCAATACTATTCCAAACTTATACGTAGCTCATACCTTTGTATTTTAGAACGACCGTCAAAATTGCGATAAATTTCCTTCGTCAAAATGAGCACCCATTTCCCTTTTGGCTTAATCCGATGGGACGTTCTAAATTACATAGCACCACACCGCCCTCCACCTATCACCGGCCATGGTCAGACTGCTGGTGCCCCGTTGCAGGCGGTCCTTCCTCCTCCCACGCCCACCCGTTCCTGTCTTGGACGGAAGAGCTGGTCGAGTCCCCAGGACAGGCGTGTGCTACAACTACTTGCTCTGAATACACTCGTTAAACATTTCGGTATTGGTCTTGCACAGAGTCACCAGTTTTCACAGCATTTTCAATGTGTTTACATAAAGCCAATACTGAAGATTGAAGATGGGTCATCCAGATAAGAAGACCAGTGTCAAAATCCAAGAGAAACGGCAAGACATCCAAGGTCCCTGTCACTTCCCTTGCCGAGGCCGAGGCAAGTCATGACCAACTGAACGACGGTCGCACGACAATGCGTGACAATGCAAGACTAGGCGTACAACTAGTTACGCTTCGTCGTACGTCGGTCATTTATACTCGCAAGACGATGGTTCACGTCCGCGAGATCACCCGCGACAGCGTACGACCGTACAAGACAATCGTACGAACATCGCCGACCTTCCTACGACAAGATACGACTAAATCAGTCGCCGCCAGGTTTCTGAACATGTTCGAAAACCTCGCTGCGACTGATTTCGGTCGTGTCGCCACCCAAGACCATCCACGACCACTTGTGGCTTGTTGCATGAACTGTCTACGATTGGCCGCGATCCGCAGTCGTAGGCGATCGTAAAATGTCATACGTTGTCGTATCTCTCAGTGTGACTGGAGCATACGATTGTCTGCCGAGAAGTGACATTATCGTCAGAACACAATTCATGTCGTGCGATGGTTGTGCTGCCCCTGTGCGTGCTGTAACCTCACTGTGGTGCAGGGGTGTAACGTTATCTTTGAGAATGGCCAATACAGCACAATTTTAATTTTAGAGTAAAATTCAGTATTCGTAAAATTCTGTGATATTTGTGTTTTTGTACAGTTCTTTACACTATTTTTGTTACTGTTTTTGTTTCAACCTCGAATTTTTATATTGATGTTAATCATCACTTTATTTATTTGCATTAACATAGTTTGACGCCCAATAGGCGATGGCTTGTTCGTGCTGGGGTGTCGTTAAACATTCATTCATTAATTCATTCAAGGTTGTGCTGGGTTATATTACATACTAATACGTTTCACTTACGTTTTTGACAAAATGGTCCGTAATATCCAATTTCACAAGACAAACATCTGTCAGACGCAATATAGGTTTGGTTGCATCCTTCTGCACAGTGACATTGGTATCTACCTAATAAATATGGAAATAAAGAAAAGGGTGGCAATAACAACACTAATATGGTATGTCATAGCCCACGTTTAGGTCTGTTGACATAATATTTTTTAAAAGTGGATGGATATTAATTATGTATTATTAGGTAACGTATCCAATAAAACTGAATGAGGTATTAAAATGAAGTATCAACTCACAATATTCTCAAACTGACTTGATATTGTGTTAGATTTTCACTATCCAGTAATAGCACCAAACATGACACAGATCCTGCTATGAGTTGCGCCAGAATAACACACCCAAATAAATGCTTGTGGCACACAATGGTCGTCGAGGTTGTTCATGTTGTTTGTTTGTTTTTGCTATTTGTGTGTTTGTTATTTGAATTTATTGTAGTAGTCTAATAAATAATCGGCATAAAAGAGAACCAACGAGTTTGTGAGGTATTTTGTGGTAGGTTGTTTCATCTGTTCCCCACTCTGTGATACTCTGAACATGTGTTTAATGATCATTGTCGATTGTGTGATGCATTTGTATAAAATATTTTTAAAAAAACAAAGGTACAGAAATGTTACTTTTTTCCCCTGTCTACTTGCGTAAAACTTTTTTTTTATGTACAGAGTTATGGGAGCGGCCATTTTCTTTTTGACTCATGGATTGAAACAGATTATAGATATGGATTCAGCATACCCGAATTATGTAAAATCAACTAATTGACAAAATATACCCCAAGATTACTTGACTTGAATCGTGTTTTTTAGAAGTAGACCCAGGCTATTGTTATTTTGTTTGTCGTTGTGTTTGTTAGCTGTCTGTTGTTTGTTGTTTGTTATTTAATTTTATCTGTATTTATGTATTTATTTATTTATTTATTTATTTTATTTTATTGTTTTGCATAGGACAGTGTTGACTTTGCTTAACAAAGTGCAAGCCGACGTTGTTTAGACGTCTTCAACAATGTTTAGACATCATTTAACGCCCACTGAGGTCATGTTGTCGGAATGTATCTAGAATGGTTGTCGCAGAAGACAGTTGTTAACCAGTACAGGTATTTGCAGTATAATCTCGAGGGTATTTTCATGGTTACAAGAGCCTGTTGTATTCAACCAGACGCTTAGAACAGAGTTGGTGTCCTAACTGTTACTCGAAACAAAGGTTCGAAGCATACATGATAGACATGTAAACTAGTTTCAAACAAATTTATCTCGAAATCCTTCTTATTGAATTGTGTTTGTCCCGTTTCAACCAGTATCCCATGAATAATTAGTAGTACGTAAAGCCGTGACATGAAATGTCCAGTCTATGGGGACGTACATATAAAACATTTCCTGCTGCTAATGGAAATATATTGCCGGTTTTCTTTAAGACGGCGGATAAAACGAAAGAGAGAGAGAGAGAGAGAGAGAGAGAGAGAGAGAGAGAGAGAGAGAGCGAGAGAGAGAGAGAGAGAGAGAGAGAGACGGTGTTATCGTCTTATACATATTACCCGCGTAACTCGCCCTTGGCAGGGCCGGTACTTGAATGAGTGTAACATTAGCCACTACACGGCCGAGGTCGGCCACTCTTGCTTACCGTAGAAGCAGCTATTGCACCACACCTGCTTTATTAAAGCCTATGATATGCACTATTCTGTCTGTGAGATGGTGCATATAAAAATCCCTTGCTACTAATGGAAATAATATAGTAGGTGTTGTCTATAAGGCTATGTTTGAGTTACCCAATGTTTGACATCCAATAGCTAATGATTAATATGTGCTCTAGTGGTGTCAGTAAAACAAACAAGTAAACATAGAATATTGTGTATTAATTATATTGGACTTATTAGTGTATATATGTTGTCAGTATTATTTTTTATTTCGATGTAAAAACAACAATAATAAATAAAAAAGTAAATTTAAATTAAAAAAACAAAAACAAAAAACAACACAAAAAAAACACAAAAACAAAACAAAACAACAACATCCAAGCCAACCGAACAAACGTGTACATGAGAGAAAAGAAACACAAAAACAAAACGTTTTACACCGGGAAGTAGGAGAGGATGGGATGGGTTACATGCATTGTATAGCATATTCAAGTAGATGCCTTTCCAAGTGGGTAAACCCAGTACTAGTTAGATGAATGTGTTCATCGCTGCTTTTAGATACGGACATCGATACATATTTATCACATAACGACCTCTACAAAAAAAAAAAAAATAATAAAAAATAAAAAATAAAAAATAAATAAATAAATAAATAATAATAATAATAATAATAATAATAATACAAACAAAATAATAATAACAGTATCACGCACGCACACGCACAATCATAATTACAAATCACCATGTAACATATCACGCTTCGGGCGAAGACGGTACATGTCACCATTACTGCGCCCCTACTAACCATGATAGTGCATACACATGCACAAACACTATTATATTGCGAGTTCTAAGCAACAATACTCATCAATAAGCTGCATTTATTATTTATCTTGCTACTACAAAACATTTACCTTGAGATTCGACAATCCGAATAACAAAATATCCAACGACACATAAAAACAACACTGTCATAAAATGCACAGCTGACATATTGGCGCTGTAACTACAATTTGAGATATCAACCAGGAAGATATGTGTTACACAAGTGTTACACAAATATCTCAGATAACAGATGTCAGATGACGTTGTTGTATTCATAACGATACAGTACATGATTTTAAACTTTGTAATGAAGTGGGAGTTGTCTCAGATGCACTCGTAACTAGCATAATCGACTAGTAAATGGAGATCGCCAAACTCACCATCAAACACACTGTCTTACATGGACACACATACTCACACACGCATACACACACACACACACAGAGAGAGAGAGAGAGAGAGAGAGAGAGAGAGAGAGAGAGAGAGAGAGAGAGAGAGAGAGAGAG
>JAECMU010096483.1:0-13870 GCA_016106625.1 Dracogyra subfuscus | reverse complement strand
TTGTAACCCATTTGTGTAGGGTTTTTTTTTTTTTTTTCCAGCTAACAGAGCCATGTCATCGGCATGCATTATCAGGAATATGTTTAACATTTGTATATCGATATTAGGACAGTTGTGTGATATTAGATGCATCTCACAGTCATTGACATACATGGAAATAATACTTCTCCTTGAAATAAACAATTTTTGCATATAAAGAAATCAGAAATTGCATTATTATATTTTACACAACATTTAACATTTTGATATAACGACCTTACTATAGCAAGCATTTTCCGTTTTACGCCTAATTAATTTATACAACAAATGTTGTCTATCTATAAAGTCAAATGCATTTTTGCAATCGTTAGTCCCTTGTGTATCATCGTTTTGTGTAGAGCAAGCGAGGTTTTTTAAAGTGATTCATAAATGTGTATATTGTTATATCATAGTTATAACCTTTTTTAGATTTACTAAATTTCTTGTAAAATGATTTAGGGCTATTTTTAATTAGAGTACCGATCATATTTCCTTTCTTGCATTAGGTATGATGAACTAGAAGAGCTTTGTTTTCACAAGCCGAAAACGCTATGTCTTTTATCTTAAAACAAGGAAGGCGACATGACCTTTCTGTTCAAGTCCTTTCGAAATTGTTTGATTGTATGGTACAACCTATTTTGTTATATGAATGCAAGCTTTGGGGTTTTGGAAACTTGTCTTATTTAGAAACGTTACACAATGTATTCATGAAGTGTCTGTTGTCAGTTAATATGCCAACGCCTGCGAATATGTTATATGGAGAACTGGGGCGTTACCCAGTCTCCCTTGATATCAAATTAAAAATGATCACTTTTGGGTTTAAATTAATAACTGTCAAACACACGAAGTTATCATCCTTGTTATATGAATTATTGCTGAATGGTTATAAAAATGGAATATGTGATCATAAATGGTTAACGTTTATCAAATTTGTTTTGGATGACGTTAGACATAGTAATGTATGGACTGCTACCAGTCTAACCAGCTACCAGATATGAATCTATTAAAACAAAGAATTGCTTTACAACATCAATTCTTACAAACATGGAATAATGGAATTGTTAACTCATCTAAAGCATCTTGTTACAGACTGTTTAACACAAATATTATGTTCGAGGTATATTTAACCAATTTAGAGAAAATCTATTGGTTACCATTACTAAATGTTCGACTCTCAAATCATTATCATGCCACTGAAATATAGCTTTAACAAATAAAACATGCTTTATGTGTACAAATGACGAAATTGGTGATGCATTTCATTGTATAATTTGTTGTCCTTTTTTAAAAGATGAAAGAACAATACTTTTGCCAAAGTGTTTATACATTTAGAATGTCATTTGACAGTAGAAAAACTGGTGTTCTCAGACAACTAGCAGTTTTCTGTAAACAAATTACGCATATTCTTAAGTCCCATGGCTGGCATCTGTTTTAGAAGTTCATTGTATTTGTATATGCAATGCATATTTTCAAATGCAAGTATGAATCCATAGACATACACTTGTTTTATCTGATGTACATTATTATGTACCATATTGTCATTTATTTATTTAATTATATGTTTACAATGCACCTCATATGTCGTTGAATTACGGCCAGAGTGCAAATAAAGTTAAGATCAGTTCAGTTAGACTGCTTACACACTCATTAGTAGAATTATTTTTAAGAATAATGTCGTCAATACAAGCACTTAGTTATTCTTGTTTAAACGTAGCATTGTTCAGTGTTGTTTCTTTTTTTTTATCATCATTCCACTCGTATACACATGTTCTGCTTGCCTTTTTACAAATTGTACATTTGTTTATACTAAACCGTTTTAATACAAGTGCGTGATCAGAGTGAATATTAAAATGTTCAACATAAACATTGTGTGCAACATCTACAACATATTTATCTACAATATAGTAGTCTATTACACTAGTGCCGTTGTTTTATAGCATGTAATTTTCCCTGTGCAATCACTAGCTGACAGGCCGTTTAATATTCTAAAATCATACGCTATGCACATGTTTAAGATAGATCATCCCAAGGTGTTTATTTGCATGTAATCGGAGTTTCTGTTATAATATATATCACTTTCGTAAAAAAATGCTTTGGTACACAGCCGATATCACCAAAACGTGTGTTATACTTTTCTATAAAATCACTCTCGTGGCCGTTACGACCGTTAAAATCACCCAATATTACATAGAGTGCCCCTGGTTTTTAAAACAGTTTCCTTCCAGCACTTGGAATAAGTCACAATAATACATTAAATGAACATCACTTCGATCTGGGGGTAAATATACAAAACAGATATAAGTGTCTACTCTGTCAACAAAGATATATGTATCACATCTTATCCGAATTATACTGTCTTGTTCTATGGTCATAATTTTAATATATCATTTAAATAGTCTTTATATAGTAATACCAATCCGCCACCTCTACATCTCTTCACTGGCACATCTACACTGTTATAGCCTTCGTGGCTTAGTTTGGTAATGCTATTTAACCAGCATTCAGATAAAAACACGATATCACTGTTAACAAATAATTTAACAAAGTCTGTGTTCTTGATTTTGTCGGCTGCACCACGTTAAATATTCCATGCACATACTTTTAAAACATCCTACTTTGTGGATACACCCCCCCCCCCCCACACACACACACACACACACGCACTGTCCTAATATGTGCTATCGTTCGATATATGTTGGGGGGGGGGTGACATTGAAAGGGGGAAAGGTGTTTGGAAATTCAATAATTCCTTATTGGAAGATAAATACGATGTGCAGCTTTAAAATATATGAAACATTATAAACGTCCTGGGCCAGATGGTCCTACAGGAGGAATAGGAGGGATAGTGAATCCAGTGTACTTGTTAACGGATTTGCTTCATTTTTTTTATTTTTTATTTTTATTTTTATTTTTTAAATTAGAAAGAGGGTGTAGACAGGGCGACCCAGTTCCCCCGTATATACTCCTCCCCTTTGTTCGGAAATATTGGCTAGTATGTTTAAAAATAATACGAATATAAAATTAATACAATTTGGAAATACGGAATATTTGTTTACGCAATATGCTGATGATACAACTTTAATATTAGATGGAACTGGACAAAAAAACACCCTCTATAGTGCATTACATATGCTTTCTTTCTTTTTTTTACTCGTTTTTCAGGCCTTAAAATTAATATAGACAAGACTAAATTAATTTGGATAGGATACAAAAAAAATTAATAATAATAATAAATAAATAAATAAATAAATAAATAACAAAACAACGTAGTAGATATAAGCTATGTAAAGAATGGAAATTTGACAGGACTCAACAATTTAACTTACTGGGAATTCATTTTGATATCAATTTAGAAAATATAATTCAAAGTAATTATGCCGATAAAATTACTTATATTGATGTTCTTATAAAAAAATGGTCAAGTAGAACACTTTCACCTTTGGGAAGAATTACGGTTATAAAATCTTTATTTATAGGAAAATGAAATAACCTATTTTCAACATTACCCAATCCATCTATCCATTTTATGCAAGCACCACAAAAAAATAAAATGTTGTTTTAACTTTATATGGAAGGGAAACCCAGACACAATTAAACGTAAACAAATGTATTGTAATATTGGGGATGGAGGTGTTAAGGTTCCTGATGTACAGTTACTTATTACTGCACACAAAATTGCTTGGGTTAAAAAACTGGTATGTTCTGAAGCAAAGTGGAAAGTTTTGCTATTTCAGGAGATAAACAATCTTAAAGCAATAATAGAATTTGACTCTAAAGAAATCGAAAAAACAAACATTTTACCACAAATTAAGAATACATTTTGGAGAGATGTTTTTTTAGCCTGGTGTACATATCTAAATAAATGCAAAATTAATGGTTCTAATGAAAAGGATTTACTGAGTCAATCTTTATGGTTTAATGATGAAATTACAATAAATAATCAACCAGTAATTTATGCTAAATGGTATAATGCAGGTATTATATACATAAATGATATACTAGTAATAGAAGAACACGTTTCTTTCTTATCTTATTTAAATGTTATATCAATTTACAATATAAATGATGTTTTTGTTTAATTTTCAAGGGATATTAAGTGCAGTGAGTCAGTATTGTAACCTATTTGGTATTAAAAAATGTCAAGGTAAATTACCAAATCCCAGTTGTCTATTTAATTATTCAAATCTTAAAGTAAACTTAAACATCAATAAATATGTTTATAATATTTTGCTAGGTTTCTAAAATATATAAGTTACTTAAACTGGGAAGAAGAATTGAATTGCGTGTATCGAAATGAAGATTGGAAATGGATAAACACAATGCACTGACAGTACAGAATTAAGATGGTTTCAGTATAAGATAATTCACAAAATTTTACCAACAAATAAGTTTCTACATAATATTGGATATATTGATTCATCACTTTGTTCTTTTGTAAACTTGATATAGCAACATTGACACATTTTGGGGGATGTAATAAGGTTAATTCTATTTGGGAACAATTAAGTATTTGGATCCATCAACAAATTGGTTTATTAGTAGAATTTACAAAAGAAAATGCGTTTTAAACAAAGTAAAAATGATCCCATTAACATAATTATATTAATAACGAAGCACTTAATATTTAAAAGTCATTAAAAATCTTACATTCTAAATATTACATGGATCCAAAAGGAAATAGTTCAGTAGTATGATATCACAACACGTATTGCATTTGGCAGTTGTAATTATAATATAAGTTTGTTAAGTTTTGGTATGTCTGTCATAATTTGCTAATATAATTTATAGTATAAGGCTGTGTATTGTTTAGTCTTGCCTGTAATGCATTAATGGTATACTTGATACACACATGCATGTATGTTTATGTATTAATTACTGTATTTTGTTTTGCCTACTTGTATGTGACATGGTTATAAATAAATATTTAAAAAAAAAGACTAGATCGTTATTACAAAAGAAGCGTGCAACAATAGGTTGTGTCGTTACCGTTACGACGCCTTCCAAATCAATGCACATACCCAAAGTCCACATCGTTGTCAATGATTTCAAGTTCATCATATATGTAGTTTCTTAATATTTGTTCCGTGTTTTCATTACTGTGTTCAGCCAAACCGGAGGAAATTAAAATATATTCCATATATCTGCATTGTAGATCTGTTATGGCGGCTTTAAAGGGAAATTCCTGAGGTTGCTGCATTGTAAGATGTTTGAAACTAATACAATATATCTACGATTAAACTTCCATATTAAATATATTTTCTGGCTTAGCATATTTGTGTCTGTATATTTAATATGTTTCTGGTCGTCTTAATATTTGCAAGAAGCCCAAACTGGATTGTATCTTCAAATAGTTCTGTACGTATACACAAACTAACATTACATTTTGACTAGTACGAATATTAGAACGATCAAAAACACGTTTAATATACAGCCACTAATATGTTATGCCGAAACATGTACCTGGCTAGTTATTACAATCTTTAAAACGTATATTTTAGTCGATAGCATCTTAAAATTTGCAGCAAACTCAGGAATGTCCCTTTATGTTCACCGCAATATGTGCACATTGATTCAATGTCTTCACTTATTGACTTGCTGTCTTTAACGGTAGAGACGAAGGATCCCCTAACCTGTGCAATGACATTTTTTGTGTTGGTCACATGACTGTTTAACAGTGTCGTACAGGTCGCTCATACTTTGGACACTCCTGTCCAGGTTTTGTGTTGAAGTTTACAACCTTTCTCACATCAGCTTCAAGTATGCTGATCTTGGATGTTATTGTGTTTAGATAAAACTGCACATCATCGATGTTCTCATTATAACTTTCAATATGTGAGAGTCTTGAGTCCATTTTAGTGATCAGTTCTCCTAGGTATTCCAGGAAAACCTTACCAGCATTGTCACTTTCACCGTGCATGACCTCGGGCGTATCGTTATGGGTTTTGGATACTCTTGTGGCCATATTGTTTAATTATATAAACCGTAGTCCATATATAGTTTAGAGCCCTGTGAACACTGATCAGAGATATGCATGACTGAAGTCATAGTCGAAATCATCCGGATGTTTGACACATATTGTACGATGTTCAGCAATATAACGCTTACATAAATATATAAATATTAAAGCTGTAGTACAATTCTGGATAAAATAATAAATGCTGATATAATGTCGTTTCTGTTAAGTGTTCTGTAGCTCGAGTAAGCTGATAACCACTAGCCGGCTACTTTGTTCGACACATATTTCGACACATATTTCACCAAGATGGTGTTTTTGTAATGATCAGCAATATATCGCTTACATAGCTGTCAATGTCTTGCAACTCCACACTCCTTAGAATTTAAACATCTCGGATTAAAACAATATGTTTATTGTTGTTTTGTGTTAAACATTCAGGAGCTCTGAGAAAGCTGACCACCATTGCCGCTCATGCGCACTCATCCAACGACTAATACTAAGCCCACAGTTAAAGTGGGCAATGACAGGCGTGTGATACATATAGACACACGATTCAAGCACCTGTCGAGGTTGGAGAGACAATGACTGGGATGTGGAGATGGACAGTGAAACAAGTTGAAATATAGGAGTTGTCAGATAGGGAAGAAATTAGATGGAATACAGAGGAGAGAAAGGAAAGGAGACAGCAGGATAAACCAACAACGAAACAGTTCTTATAACATAAACCAGAAGGTTGTGTACTTCAGTTTTCATATATTGATTATCATATAGCTAAATAGCTAGATAGATAGATAGGCAGACAGACCGATAGGAAATAACTGGGTACTGTCTTAAGATATCGGCTTTATTCCGCGGAGCCTCGCTGCATTCGACATTCGACCTGAGCAGGATAAAGCCGATATCGTGAGACAATAACCAGTTATTTATTTTATTCTGCAGTCTATTATGCGAATAGTGGGACAAATAGTATTTAGTAATATAGTATATCAACCTAACAAAGCTTTTGCCGTATGACGTCATAAAAGATACATTACGCCATGTTTTTCTCTGTATGCGTCGTGATTAGGCTATCGGTCTATAAGGCTGGTTGATACCAGTCGAGACATGCCATTTTTTAATCCACATACCGACCACGTGCATCGACCAGTGATCCATACTGGTTCAACAAAAGCCATGGTTTGTGTTATCCTGTCTGTGGGAAGCGGACAAACAATATCCCTTGTTGCTAATCTGAAATAGTAGCTTATGAAGCGGCGAAAGCGGGGTTCATCTCAAAATCTGTTTGGTCCTTAACCATACGCCATACAACGGTAAATCAAATGTGTTGAGGGCGTCGTTAAATAAAACGTGTTTATATGTTAAAATTACCAAATGTTTGACATCACTAGCCGATGATTAGTGGTCATTACAGGAAAGCCGCTACATTGAGGTCAATGTTTAACATCCAATAGCCAGTGATTAATAAATCAATGTTTCCTACTGACATATTTAAACAAAAACTACTTTTAACTGTTAACAGTGTTAGGCATGTCACTGAAAACTGCATAAACATGTCTGTCTTTTCATCGAGTGAATGAACGAATTCATAAATGTTTAACGAGGTCAATGAAGCAAAGGATATTTTATATGCATTTTCCCGCAGACAGGTCATCACATACCACGGTATTTTGTCCAGCTGAGGGGCAATGGGTGGAACGGTGTGGTTTGATCCTGCGAAGTATACACCTCAAATGTCCAAGCAACTGAGCTACACCCCTCCCCACACACTTACCGTTATATCTTACAAATTATGTGGGGGTTTGGGGGTTTCTTTCCACACTCAGTACGCAATCTGGTGGAACTGCCTCGCCTGCTATTCAGTCGGTTTCGGATCGATGCTCACCAGTGGACCCATTGACCTATTGCTTGGTCCATCTAGTGCCACACGACTGGTATCCGAATGGGCGTGGTATGTTTTCGGGATGTTGAATATAAACGATTCCTTGCTATTAATGGAAGAGTGTTGCGGGTTTCAAAATTACTTAATGTTTGACATCCAATAGCCAGCAATCAGTAAATCAATGTTTCTTAATGGTATATTTAATCAAAACCTACTTTTAACTGTTAAACGTGTTCGACATGTCACTGACAACGCATAAACATGTCTGGGATTTTTAACCACACCCTATATTCAAATAGTGTTGGGTAAATAGGTCGGCAAGTCCACTGGAACAGTTATAAGACATACTAATTATAAAGATGTTTGAACATTGTTTTCCAGGCAGATACTCAATGATATTTGTGTATAATTTCTAGGCCGACTCGTGTCTCCTTTTTTAAATAATGGTTTTAGATAACCTATTTATCGTTTATTAGGAAATGCTGATGGACGAACTGACATATTAAATGACAGCTGTGTAGAAATCTATAGAGTTCGCCTCGAGTATTAAGAGTGTGACTTCTTTCTTGAACGATTATATTTAAAGAATCCAGTTGATTCATGCATCATTTGTGTGGAAGTTAGAAAGTACATTGTACATTTTTTCGCACTATCTACCCAGGGAATTCATATAAACTGTCTTGAAAGCTTTCGCTTTCTTAAAGTCAGATAATGAGTTCTTGAAATGATATTGTGTTGCATTAGCTAGTATTTTGGTATATGCCCAGTATGCTCTTTATTATTTCCTTAATATATTTCGGTTAATTTACTATTTAATTTATAGGTCATTTTATAAATATTTACGTTTAATACAAATATATATTTGATATGTAATCACAATCGTAAAAATGTCTCTATTAGTCGATAGCATCGTCAAAATGGCAGCAAACTCAGGAATGTCCCTTTAACACAAATTTATATGCTACTGCTGTAGTATGATATTTATGCATAAGACATACTATTTTGTGTTGATTAAAATTTAAAACAACATTCTTGTATTTTATAAATGTTGTTTTTGTGTGCATTGATTAACATAGATTTGAAGTGAATATATTATTTAAAAATAGTCTAACAGAACGAACTGTCCATTGACAGAACATCACACCAATTATGCTTACTTCGCCAAGTAAACAACGAAAACGTAATCTCAATAGATCTGAACAGTGCAAGCAATGGCCACGTCATCACAAGGTGAATGATCGCTTTGATTGGTTCTGTTTTTAGTGTGTTGTTGTTTTTCAGTCTTTTCGTATGCTAGTAGTAACACACATTTTATTGAAACATATTTTGTTGATTACAAAGTAGAAAAATGATTGGCCACAAGTTAGACATTTTTCGAGGCCATCTGTTAATTACAAATATCATGGCAATAACAATATCAGCGGCTATAGCAATAATTAAGGTACACAGTGTACACTAAACGTGGCCATCTCCTAACTAAAAATATAAAAACAATAACAATTTCTGCGACTACGATAATAATTAAGGCATACGTTATACAACAAACGTGGCCATTTGTTTTATTACAAATATGACAATAGCAATATCGACAACTTCATCTCTAATTAAGAATATTTAAACAAACCTAAGTAAATATATATAAAGCAAACAAATTACAATGAAATGATCATAAATGAAAATGAATGACAACTAAATAAGTAATAATTAATTTTCGGTTAAAGGGGCATTCCCGACTTTGTTGCATTGTAAGATATTTCTGACTAATAACATATTTCTACGATTAAACTTACATATTAAATGTATTTTCTTGTTTAGAATATCACTGTATGTATATTTAATGTATTTCTGGTTGTCTTAATATTTATAAGAAGCCCAAACTGCATTTCGTCTTGTTCGTTAGGAAACAAAATGAAAATCAACTTAGTACAAATATTACAACGATCAGAAACACGTTTAATATAGAGCCACTAATATTCAAAATCGTAGAAATATTGTATTGGTCGATAACTCAGGAATGCCGCTTTAAGACCGTTTGAATGTAGTGGGGTTTGAGTCTGTTGTTTTGATATTGTGTTGTTGTTGTTGTTGTTTTCTAATATATATTACCTTAGATCGCAATAACAGTGTCAAGGTTGGGACCCTGATTCACTGCTAAAAATAACATGGCACATTAAAGCAACAGTTTATATACACGTGGACAGAGTGGTTTTCTGATATGAGATTTTAAATAAAAAAGAGCGAATGAAAAGAGGAAGCAGGAGAAAATTATAGAAATATTTAATAAACATCTCCAGTACATGCAGCATGAATTTAATCAAGCACACTGTTTCATTTATTAAGTTAAAACAATTAAGGTTTAAGTACGCTGTCCTGAACACACACCTTTGGCACCTGGGATATGTGGTTAGTTGATTGTGGTTACTGAGAGAGAAGTCCATCTACCCATTAAGTTCCAGTGAATACGCCCTCTGGCGAGCTGGTGGTTACGTAATACCTAACGAGTCACGTCAGTAATTAGTATTGAAACTGCAGAAACAAAACATACCTGATTGTTGCGGATGCATACCAATATTTTGTAACAATGGTCATCCCAGTAGGCTAGCAACAATTACTAGTACATATTATATTTGATACCAAAAAACAAAACAACAACAACAACAACATTGTCAAAGTGTTGAAATAACTGTATTATGGTTTAAATTAGCCCACGTACTGAAATAATAACCAGGTCATTTTCTTAGTTAATTGGTCGTTTCTTTCCGTGACCAGTACCTGTGGTTCCTAATTGGCAGGTGTATATTTAGACGGTCCAGACACTGTGTCTAGACACACTAAAAAGACGTACTTCTTTTATTGAGATCACATGACATTGTGTAATAACCTCAAATTATAATGGACGTCAACAGCCGTCTGCCTTATTACTGTAAGCAATTCTGTAAGACCCTTGATTGAGTAGACTTTCCCATCTAAAATCACAAAACTTACCAAAGAAAACAAAATTGTCACCCGGGTCTCGTGAGTGATCTTTTTTGCTTGAACGTATCCTAACAGAAAGTATTTTGCTTGACAAAGGTAGGATATAAACGCCAACGCGATTGGCCCACGGCTCATTAAGCAGCAATGGGGTCATCGAACCAAACTAGTTGTGAAATCCACATCTGGGTCATCAACCTCGAATGTGGGCGGGGCTTGCAATGACACTCCATGGCAGCTGTTCTATAAATATATTCAGGTATTTCACTGTGGACATTTAACTTGCTATGCAATTATCAAATTAATGCTTCTGCAAAAATAAATATATGAGCAAACCAATATTTATTTTTCACATAGATGTTTGTTAGAAGGTGTCATTTTACCAGGGGATCTTTATTTTAATAGTGGAAGTACTCTTCATACTGTGTGACGTGCCCACTGCACGCGCGCATCAGCTGATGTATTCATTCGCTAAATGGCATCAATGGGGTCAAGTGATCTGGAATGTTTACTTTTGTTACTGTTTCGTGAGTTCTAGGCAATAATTATAGATAAGTAGTAAATACAATACTAAACTCATTTCAATTTAATAACATTTGTATGAACTCATACATTTTCTAATGTACTCGTTCATAAAAATGGTATTAAACTGAAATTCGTTTAGTATTCTCTATTTATTACACTCAGGCCGTTGCACAACGGCATATGAGGAACATGATATATAAATTGTGGTGACAATATAGGGTTTACAGGAAACAATAGTATAATGGTACTACCAACAGGCCTAATAATATGCATTTTTTCCTTGGATGTTTTTTTAAAAGAAAAACCAAAACAAAACACTATAACTCCATGTTGTTATATTGATGCAAATTAAAATATGTTTAGTATTAAATAGTTTATTACACTATCAAATCATTTTTGTAATTTAAAAAGTCAGGTTGATGAAAGCGAAGTGTTTGTGTACACAGTGCATAATAGAGAAGTTCGACGGAGCTGACGTCACTTCGCCCCAAACTATACTACCGGACGTCACAAAAACGAAACAAAATGGCTGCCCCCCAGTTAGCAGGAATAATCATGTTTGTTTTTTTAGTAATTTTAAAATTACGTTTTTTCATTTGTTAAAGTGGCAGTATGTGTTGGTGGTCCGGGTATGTTTCTTGCCAATACGTAAGACTCTTGTTGGAGTTTACCTTTAAACTCGCTTTTGGTGGGAGCTGGTCCTGGGATGCGAACTCATACCTACCAGTTTTCTGACACATGGCTAAACCGCTACACCACAAAGTCCAGTAACTACATGTACATTCTAGTGCTGCGTTTCTGAACCTAACGCAATATGTGCACACGAAGTTTTGCGAATCTAAATGAAGTTTCGCTTTGCTGTAATAATCTAGAGTTACGAAAGGTACACAAATTTGCATTTAAGGTACTAAACGCATGATACTAGAAGGGGAGTTGTCAGATGATAGTGTCGATTCCAACATGCACGGGGCGAACGCACATCCTAATTCTTAGACGACACTCTTTGCTTCTTTTTTAGTTGTTGTTAGGTGTGTGTGGGTGTTATATTTTAGATTTGTGTTTAGGTTGTTTGAGTGTGGGTGGGTGTGTTTGTTTTAATGTCAGATCATTCTCGAGATCAGTTGTTTTTAATGATTTGGGAACGCTAATTCGAGGTATATAACGTGTGTTAATAGTAATAATTTTGTTTTCTAAAATTAGTAAGTTAATTTTTACTAGCCATCGATTTGACCATATGTGGAGTTTCATTACATGTTCATTAAGATTACATTGTATGGCATTCAAGTCATTTCATGAAGTTGTTAGAAAACGTAGTTGTACAATTAAGATTAGATTCTGTGGCATTCAAGTCATCTGATGAAATCCTCAGAAAACCTAGTTCTACAATTAAGCTCGTCGGCAATTTCATTTATTTAAACCAAAAATAGAAACGGCCCGAGTGCTGAGCCTTGAGGTATACCAGACAACAGCAGACCATAGTTGGATAATGAGTACTATAAAATACCCTTTGCGCTCTGTTCGATATGAGATTAGCTACTCAGTTAAACTGAACATCCAGTAAAGCCACAACAGTCTCTAAATTATACGTGTAACAGACTCCGTCAAAAGCTTTGGACAAGTCTCAGAAAACTGCACTAACACAGCCCTTTTCATCGAGTAATTGTCATATATGTATGTATTGTTCTACTAGCTGGTACTTATAAAGCGCTGTAATTAGGGTGGTAACTACTCTGAAACAGACTTTGTTAGATAAGAACATAATAAACCATTCTTTCAAATATATTTCCACGCGGCTAATCAATGATGCTAGTCTGGATTTGTAGGACAGCTCTTGTCTTCTTTTTTCATTTAGTGATTTTACATAAGCTGTTTACAGTTTACCTGGACACGAAGTGACTTGTTGAACAATACTTGGAGTTGGAAATCCATAGTTTACCTCATATAATAACACGTGGCTATGTTCTTGAAAGTTGCATATAATTAGTCTAGTTGATTCTTACATCGTATGTTGAAATTAGAAAGTAACCGAGTGAATTGATATAATCTGTTTTTAAACACACCCGGGTGGGGTTTTTTTAAAGTTGCTGAATTTTTTTTTTTGGTGCTGATTTTGTTAGTATTTTGATATATTGTCAATGTTTTTTGTAATAATGCTAATTTACTATTAAACATATAGGCTATGTATTGTATTATTGTATTTATAATACTATTACTACTACTACAATAACCTACTACTACTACTACTACTACTACTACTACTACTACTACTACTACTACTACTACTACTACGACTACTACTACTACTACTACTAATAATAATAATACTAATTATTATTATTACTATTATTATTATTATTATTATTATTATTAGTTTCTAATTGTTGCATCACCATGACGTCACTACTACCTTACACTAACGTAAATTACATTGAGTTGAATGACGTCAATTAAGATCAATTATAGGTAATAAATAGGATAATAAACTCGCTATCATTTCCAATCATCTGTTTGTGTGGGTG
>JAECMU010096439.1:506-21566 GCA_016106625.1 Dracogyra subfuscus | reverse complement strand
CGTCAAGTCACCAATTAGCAGGGGATTCTGAATTACCTCACCTTAATATAGTGGGAATTGGGGGGAGATGAGGGAAGGGTTTAAAGTGCGCCTGGCATGAATGAACGATTGAATGAATGTTACTCAACTACTAACACTTAACTGTATTGGGTTGGAGCCGTTACCTAAATTAATATAATTAGACTACGGCGCTAGGCCCTTTTAAATACACACACACTACAAGGTATTAGATAGATTAGATAATATCCCATCACTCCTTGGATATACCACTGTACTTCCAAGGAAAGAGGGGATTGAGTAGCTTATTAGCTGTTGGTTCATGCAAGAATAGGAATGTAGGACAATAGGTACAACCTAAACAAGTAAGACAAACAAACAAAACAAATAATGGCCTGGCACATACCCCAACAAGGAGCCAAAATCGGCTCCGGGTATACACTGCACTGCACTGCACTGGAGGAGACTGAGCACAAGAAAATCAGTCACCTCCACCCAAACCCCCAAATTTACTTTCTTTGCTGCTGGGCGGACTTCTTGGGCTCTACAAGTCAACACCTCAACAAACCACGGACTACATCAACAAATGGCTCAACCATCGCGCACCTCCACCTTGTCCGGAGTACCAACTGCTCGAGTTTCCCCTGGGTTGTCATGCCACGATCAGAAAAGATCAGGTCCTTTTCAGGACCCTATGGGCAACCTAGGGAAACATCCTACAGTAAGGTGGTCATAATTAAGAGTTTTTCGAACTACTAATAGACAAATTGCGCCAAAATCCTTCATCAAAATTGCGCACCCAATTCTCTTTTGACCCCACCCATTAGGGTATCAAAATTCCATATCGCCAACAATCCCCCCCACCTGCCTCCAAGTTGATTGGGCTACTGGTTCTCCCTTGAACCCGATAGCGCAGGTGGTCCCCTCTTACCCTCTCCCATACCTTTCCTGTCACAGACGGAGAGATCCGGCGAAGGCCGGTCCCTGTGCCTGTGACAGGCGTATGCTACAACAGCTTGCTCTGAATGTGCACGTTAAGAACTTAGAACTTAGAACTTTAGCTCAGTCGGTCAAGTGCTTGGCTAAGGTGCTTGCATTGTAGGATTGAACCACCATGGAGATTGTTTGTTTTTTTCAAACCAGTTACAGGGTGTGGTATGTGCTTTCCTGTCTATTGGAAAGTGCCTATAAAAGATCCCATGTAAAAATGTAGCTGGTTTCCTCAGAAGACTGTCAGAATTACCAAATGTTTGACATCCAATACCTGATGATTAATTAATGTGCTCTAGTGGTGTCATTAAACAAAACTAATTATATACATGTCTATTGAGGTATGTCTGGATGTTGTAAATACTTTTAAAGGATTAGTAATCAGCTGTTTGAAAACAGTGTTTAATAAGGACAGAGATCACTTGCAGAATGATAGTTTGTGAAAGCTTCTACTATACCAGGAACGAGGAAGGAAATGTTTTAGTTAACGCATTCAACACATTTTATTTACGGTTATATGGCCTCTGACTTTGGTTAAGGACCGATAT
This sequence comes from Dracogyra subfuscus, assembly GCA_016106625.1. Lineage (NCBI taxonomy): Eukaryota > Metazoa > Mollusca > Gastropoda > Neomphalida > Peltospiridae > Dracogyra > Dracogyra subfuscus. Next base: position 20,031 of record JAECMU010096439.1, on the reverse strand, counting down.
TGAAAGGAAACCCACACTCGCCACTTCATGGGCTACTCTTTTTGATTAGCAGCAAGGGGTCTTTTATATGTTTCATCCCACAGACAGGATAACACCAGTCGTGGTGCACTGTCTGGATACTATGAACAATGATTAATACTCTGAGTAAACTTTCTAATGTTCTTAATATATCATGTATTTGTTATTATTTGTTTTTATATACACAGAATACAAACCAATTCAGGGGCATTTGTCCAGAATGTGTAACCCCATGGGGGATGAGAATAGAGTAGACACTGAAGGTTCCATTAATCTCAGACTCAAGTGACCATAAACTTGGACCACGTCTAGGCTTGGTGGCAGTGGTTGAGCCATTGGACCACAGGCTGGTAGGTACAGGGTTCGTAGCCTTGTACTGGCTCCAACCCCGAATCGGTTCTTAAGGGCTCAATGGATAGGTGTAAGGCCACTATACCCTCTTCTCCATACTAACAACTGACCCACTGTCCTGGACAGATAACCGAGGTGTGTGCCCAGAACAATGTGCTGGAATCTTAATTGGATATAAACAAACATTTTGAACTGAAATTGGACCTGGGCTCCGTCAAGTACTGTAATTTAACCATTCATGTTAGCATCATCCACATTTGTGATGTCCATCAAATGTGTGTTTTGCTTAAAAACAAAAAACAAGTACTTTATGAAGGACATCGACAAAAGTTAATTAATTTTTTTTTAATTCTTAAGAAAATCTCTAGACCATGTTCTGGGGCGTCTTTCCACACAGACAGGACAACACATACCTATTTTTGACAGTTGGAAACATCCATGGATCAAAGATGATGGGTCTTGCATAGATGCGTATTAAAATGTTTCCATACCAGTCTCAACAGAATCAGCAGGGACACTTGAGAAACCGATTTCTGTCTAAAGCATTGGCACTCATGAACTTAGCCACGAGTGGTCTGTGCATGATGGTGCATATTAAAAGAATCCTTCATATATGTCCATGTGGGACAGGGTTATTCCACCCAAGGGTACATAATTTGCAAGCCTCGTCCCTGACATCAAATTATGTACCCTCGGGTGGAATAACCCTGTCCCACATGGATACATACTGGAGGATTATTTTTCTCCCATCCAGTAGATGAAAAACAAGCATTTTGGTAAAAACGTGAAAAACCTACATTTTTGTTTTATATCTTGCAGTAAAATAATCATAACCACTGAAAAGATCGTACCCAAAAATGGTTTATACTATAAGTATAAACCGAAAATGGCAGTATAATTTTATCATGGCAGCAGGTTGCCTTGTTTTTATGAAATATAAAAAGCATTTCTTGTGTTATTTTGCCGTTTACGTGACGTCACCCGATGTGCAAACAACAGAAGTCACGTGGTCATACAAGATAGATTTATTCCGCATGGGCTGACATGGAATATGCCTGTCTTGCATGGCCAGGGATGGGAGAAATAAAACATCCCTTGCTACCAATGGGAAAAATGTAGCGGGATTCCTCTCTAAGACTATATACGCATGTCAGAATTACCAAATGTTTGATATTCAATAGCCGATGATTAATAAGTCTGTGTGTTACTAATTTAACTTATAAAATTGGGGTCTAATTAACAAAACTGTTGTAGATTTGTGATCTCACGATGCAGTACTGAAAGATTTGTATTACATACCCATTCAGTCTTAGTATAGTAATAAAGACCATTCCGATCTGTGCAATAAAAAAATCTTTTATTGAACATGCGTCCAATAAAAGCCTGAACTTTTAAATGGGGAATCCCCTTTTTCTTTTTACTGCAGTTAGTACCTTTTATTTACTTACGTCATATATGATTTACAAATGACGTCATATTGTATTTGAAACATTACACAAGGCTGCAGCAGAGTATGATTCTTAACGTTAAATTAAAAGCCATATTTGTAAAACATGAAAGAAGGTATGTAATAAATACAGAACTTCACACACAGGTTCTTTCGTTCCTATTTATTGCACTTGTTTATTGTGTGCAAGAATATATACCACTCGACCGCTACGCGGTCTCGTGGTATATATTATTCTTGCACACAATAAACTCGTGCAATAAAAATGTATGTGAAGTTCTGTGTATGGAATGACTGATGTTGCATAAGCGAGCTTTGTAAATTAAACCCCTGAATTCCACACTACAATTAAATCAGCATGGACACTTGCGAAAAACAGTTACATCCCACTTTCCCACTTGCGAAGTCAATAAGCAACAGCTGAAAGAGTTTGCATTTTGGTTTATTCTCACAGCACAAGGTGATTTCTGCGAAACATGATCAACACTTTTATAGATGGAACAAATTACCTTAGGCCCTTATCTTGTCTTGGAGATCTCTTAACAAATTCATGTATTTCTTGACATTACAGATCATTTAGATTTTAGCTTCTCAGGTTTGAAATGTCTGTTCTACGTTTTCTGCCATTGTAAGTGTTCTTAACTAAAATTCAATATAAAATACATTTTGCTGTTCACAGTATTGATGTTAGAATATTTAATGTGGTTTTGATCATCCTAATATTTCTAGTAGCTCAAACTTCATTTTGTATTTCTTAATATATATTTTTCATACATATGAAATTATTGTGAGGTAAAGTCCAGTTTGAACTGCTACAAACATTAGGATAACAACAAATTAAATACACAGACATGTATCATATAAACATGAAAATGCATTTAATCTATACTTTTGGTCATTGGAAAGTGATCCATTAGTCCAACTCGTTACAATGGCAGTAAAACTCTGTAGTCTCGTGTAAAAACAAATTAATGAATACATAGCATACATACATACATAGATGACCTATAAAATGAAAGCAAATGGCCAACCTGAAAGATAAGCTTACTATGCAATTTAGCCGAAGCACTTTCAGATTTAAAAAAACTAATATTTTACCGCTGTAAACAAAGACATTTTGGATATATTCCAGATTATTTATAAGTTTCTGATCTTGAGAGGACGAAACCAAACAGTAGGGCTGTTCCAGCAATGGATCATCTGGGTGGGTGTTTTTCTTTTTCTTTTCTAGTGGAGGAGGTAGGCCTAAGCCATCTAAATTATTTTATATTGCTTGTGGGTCTACAGGAATTCATCCAAATAAAGCATTATTATTTATTTTATAGGCTGTGCAATCCCCACTCCACAATGTAGATTTCTGGAAAAGCCCTGGACATATGTCACAGTATTAACTTTAGTTTTATGGATAAATCCTATATCAAACACTTGCCAGTGAATTATCCATTTTAATGAATAGAACATCTCATAAATGCAAAGAAATAAATAATGGTATACACAGATGGAAAGAAATAAGGGATCACTTGAATAGAAATGTAGAAGAGTGACTGCTACTAAAACCCTCATTCTTAAATCACGAACAGCTAGTGTTACCAACATTCGGTTCCACGTTACCAATATTCAATCTCGCATGATATCTTTGCAGGTTATACAAATTTTACTATGCTAGTAATAAATAAAATTTGATCAATAACACCAAGCATTCCCTTATTTCCTTCTATCGGTATACAAAATCTACATAATATGCAAAGCAAAGGCCTATCTGATATTCCAATATAAAAAGAAACAACTTAAAACAAAACATGGTAACTATGGTACAATGTAAACGCATACAAACGAACTACTGAAAACACTATGAATGCACGCCGTTTCTTCTTATGCCAGTAATAAAAAGTGTTCACTGTACATTTTATACAAATTTACATGCACGTCAAATGCTACACTATAAGAAGCTTACCACACCATTTCACCATATTATGGGTCAATATGAACACCAAGGGAATTGAAACAACGGAGGAGGTGGGGGTACTGGGGGGGGGGGATTCATTGACACATGTTATGTACATGAATAAAATATTACTTTCATTGTTGTGTACATTTTAAAACTAACAAAATAAGCTGATTGCATAAGGATTAGGTGAGCAAATGTTTTAATTTGCATTTCAACTCGGTTGTATGAGACCATGTTTGAAATAAAATGCATGTGTTATTTGTGTTTATTTGCCTTTAACAAGCTGAACTGAGATTTGTTACTGTTCTTCCCAGTACCGACTAACATTATTTGAACAAGTAAAATTGTTAAGTGTAAGTACCTTTTCTTGTTTAGAATATTGGTGGCTGTACATCCAATGTTTCTGGTCATCCTAATGTTTGAAGTAACCAAACATAGAATTTGTTTTAAAATTATGATTCATATTTACTTAGTGCTAGCACAGCCAATATGCTATACAACCAGACATAACATTCACTGCAGAATTATCTTCCTGTTGCCCGATGTGTAGTACCTCTCAACAATTTCATACAAATAAAATAAATCTATATCCAGAAATAAAACGAAGTTTGGACTACTACAAACATTAGGATTGTCAGATATGCATTGAGCATACCAGTTCTGATCGTCACAGGAAAACATATTTAACATGAACATCAGTCTTCAAAACTGCTCTATCAGCGGCAAACGTATTACCATAGCAAACTCAGGACAATCTTAATATTAAAATACTGAACAGATAAAATGATATAATTCTGTGGGCTTAAATATTAATAAAAGGGACATTGTGCAAATACTAGTTGAGCGTGACTGGGTATACAAACTGTTTAAAAACCGGTAAACTGTCAGTACCGTAGTTGCTCAGCTATTTTCATAGTGTTTTATCCAAATATCTGATACTGCTGGATTGTGATATTGAGCCTTAAAGGCATACTGTCACTGATTTAAGGACTGTATTTCTCTAAAAATGGATAGTAAATAAAAATTACATAAATTGTTGGAAACCAAATCTAGCTATCACATCACCTTAACTGAACCATGATGAAGTAAAATCATTCCAACCCTTCTCGGCAATTTTAGTTTTTGAATTATGAACCATTGCCATAATTCTATTATTTTTACAAAATATCATTAATAGAGTATGTAGTTAGAAGATGGATGAATAAAGTACATTTAGGGACAAATCAAATTATTTTTGTTCAGTAATACTTTGCTAGGTCATTAAATAGGTCAGTGATCTGTGACAATATGCCTTTAAATAGGTCAGTGATCTGTGACAATATGCCTTTAAAGTGGCACGACTTGATTATGTAAGATACTAGCTGAAATATCTAAACATTAGTCCACCAGTTAAATGTATTACCTGGGGTAAGTAATAATGTCTTTTATTAACATCTTTTGCTGTTGTACCTCAACAATAAAACAATATTAAAGTTAAAAACGAAAAAAAATGTTTGCACAGTAGAAGCACAAAAATGTATGCTATCTTGTTTTGTAGTTTTGAGCACATAGCTGAGTTTTTCAGTTAATGTTAAAACATTTGCTTTGAGCTATTTTCATTAAAGATTGTCAGACACCAATATTAACACTACCAAATATTTCACTCCAAAATCTTTGAAATTATATATATATATATAAAAACAATGGATAAATGGTTTATTTTCAATCAAGGAACAATACTTTTATAACTGTATTATAGGTTTATATGTATTGGATTAAATTTTGAAAGCTGAAATAGTAACACGTTACAATGTTATATACATCAATATTCATTAATGCAGGTTCCTTTAATGCGTAACCAAGTTTTAAGTAGAGATGTGTGTTGAGTATTACCCGAAAACAGTTACATGTATGTTCAATATAACAAATGTTGTAAATATTTCAAAATATTCTTGTCATTGAGACATTACCGATAGCTAGAACCAACATCATGTTGTACTTAGTATTCCAAGCATGACAACCACATAAATTTAAACTCTGATATCACCTATACCATCATTTCTCTTTTGAACATGTACAGTTTTTTCAGAATGAGATGGGTATTACAACAATTTAATATCACAATTTTTACTGAAAAACAAGGAGTAAACATTTGTTAAGAATTCCATTTAAGACCTTGTAAATGAATTGGTGTATTTAATTATTAGAAAAGAATAGTGATTAATATGGTTTCATTAGTTAGAACAGAGTAAAATGCAAGAGCGCCTTTTTTTGTGGACTTACAATTTAAAACAATTCTGACAGCAGGTGAAATGGGTGGACAGACTTGTGCATAAAACAAATAATAGCCTGTCAGACAAATAGACTGGAGCTCAGATAAAGAGCAGAATAATATCTTGAGCAGCTATGTGTAGGTATTTTGGCATGAGAGGAATTTAAAAAAAAAAAAACATAACGAAGAATAAAACTAACTTAAAGATAATTTACAGAGAAAATATGACAGAGTTCATTAACATATCTAAGTGTCGAATATCAGAATATACATATCACACAAATGATGAAAACAGATCATAAAAGATTCTAGTATAAAAAGAAAACAAAATATGTACAATATGAGAAATAAAAAACAAGGACTGGCCATCATCACTACAAATATGAGAAATAAATACACTACCAGTACGTAAAATTGTGTGTGGGGGTAAGGAGGGGGGATACAAATAATTCGACATTTAGTTGAAATTTACATTAGAAAATTAACAAATGTAAAATAAAAATACAAATTGTTTTAACGTTTTCTTTCAATATGATCCACATCTACTCATATCACGAGTCAAGCTTGCACTAGGTGATATGAAATTATGGACTTCTCCAGATAACATATGAATTGTGTTTGTAAAAATGTAAACTGAACTGGTAAAGTCACCAGGGCCCTATGTCCATCTCAGTTTACTGGGGGTTTTTTCTCTCATAAAATGTCTATTAATAGAATTAAGCACCTGTAAATGGTAATAAAAAATTTAATATATTTTCTTACAGACGTTGATAACAACATATTGGTAATAATTACAAAACTGTGACACAGTCATGTATCAATTAAAAACTTTCAACCATTTTAGTTTGTATAGGAAGTTTGGGGGAATTTTAAAATTGAAAAACTTTAAATTGTTTATGAAAATAGGTGGGGAAATTTGATTAGAAATGAAAGGAAATTGTTGTTAAAAACAGCCCATAAATAAACCGTTTCAATGTCAATTTTGAAGAAGAAAAAAAGAAAGAAAAAAGTACTTTTATTCATATAATCAGTTACCTTAGTTTTGTTTATAACAGAAAACATATATATTCAATATTATATGTATAATATTAATACTTAAATAATTTATACTTGCACAGTTCACATCAATGATACATAGCATATGTCAATATTGTGAATACTATGTAACGCAGAAGTGTCTCCAGTTTTAACACCTGGTTGTGTGTTTTACATATGAGCTGCAAATTTCTGTCACAGGACAAACATCTGAGAATAACCATATATAAAAATGTGTAATATATAACTTGTTATGGAAGCTAATAATACTACCAGTTACCAAAACAGATGTAACAAATGGGGAGGATGGTAAATTAATATTATAATTTATACCCACCTATAAAGCTAGTAGGTTTTTAAGGCATACTAATAAAAAGTGTTGATGAATATCCACGTATATGAAACAACTTAATGATGATGAAAATTTACAATATTTAAAGTGAATAGTAAACTGCGTTGGAAATATTGAAACAAATATAAACAGAATGAAACCGTTTTTTTTACAAAACAAATTTTCATCAACACTTTCAATGTCTGAATATTTAAACAAACTTTTTTAAATCAATTTTTAATTTACAATACCCGTTTTACTATTCACTTCAACAGACAGATAAATGTGGAAAGCACTGAATATAAAATTGCACATATTACAAAAAAAAGAAGACACAAACAAAACAAAAACACAAACATTTGAAGCTGGTACAAAAATCCACTCTTTCGAAGATGAAAAAACGTGTATGAATCAGGAAATGTCTAACATCCTATAGTCCGTCCCATAGGGATAGATTTGTTTTCATACTATGTAATTTACTACAAGTTATTTATTTCCAAACCGTCCGATTTGTAAATTGCACACACAAAATGTATTTCTTTGTTATTTCCAAAACACTTTTATTTTTCTTCTTATGTCAAAAGTTTTAACAGAATGATGGGACAGACTATAGATTGGCCCAACTATTGGCACTTAGCTGTCTGCAAATGTATCACAATTCGCAAAACACATAAAAAGAATTATTTAAATTTTGAAATGTGCAAGAACAACGTAACTATCAAAAATATTTTGGGAATCCAGTACATAATTCTGTTCATGTCTTGAAATATTCTCATTCAATCTTTCAAAATAAGATGCATTAGTAGGTAAAGTATGCAAATTGGTAGTCAAATGAAATGGGTGGTACTATTTTCCATATACGAAAGTAAAAATACACTAAAATTCAAGTCTAGAAAACTAAATATTTGGTTTTTAATGCGTAAAAAGAGCATAAAAAATAGTTTGGTTAAATCTATACTACATGTGTATTTTGGGCATATTCTTTTCTCCAAATATGTATCGAGACTATTTCGCAACAAGATCAGATGTCTCGCCTACCATTTTCATCTCAATGCACGTCTTCTTTTTTAAACTTAAACAAAACTTAATTAAAATTTAATAAATTTCCATTTTTTAATCACACACCGAGGTCAACAATTATAGATGAAACTACAACCAAGTTACACTGATGGAGGACCCAACTTTAATGTGGCACTAAATGCAAAACTTTAACTTTAAGCTTAATGCAAGCTGTAATCACCACTGGAAAAGTTACCTCATCTCCTTACTTTGTAAAAACAAGACGAAAAGTGTGGGGGAGGTACCATATAAATCATTTTTAAGTATTGTGAGATGGACAAACATACAACAGATTTTAAAATAAAGCCGTAAAAAAATAAAACCAACCTGCGTATTTTATATATTGATATGCAACTGATCCAATTAGCAACTACACAAATACACGCAAAGCTGAACAGCAAATAAAAAAAAGAGAAGAGATCAGTGTAATTTGGTTAAGAAGAACTGATCACTTATTTTCTGAACCAAATCCACAAGCTCCGTTAGCATCTATTTACCAAGATACATAACCTTTTCACAACACATAATGTGTGCAGTATGGACTTACTACAAGCACCAGAAAAACCAAAAACTCACATATTTGCCAAAAATGTATAATTTAAGCAGTAATAAAAAACAATAATAATATTCACTACTTTATAATTAGGACAGTCTTTAAAACTGAAATCCATTAACAACACAACGATTTATAAAATAGTGCATAGAGACATTACATTTCATTGTTATAGAATTCCTATTTTATTATAAAAGCTTAGTTTGGAGACATTTTTATAGTCTCGGTGCTTTAGTGGTTTTGCCATCGACTTATGGCTAGTATGTGCTGGGTTCAATCCCGCCTGAGGCAAAAGGGGATTTTTCATTTCAGTACCAGCTCAAACCCAGTGAGTGCACCATTAGGCTCAATAGGGAGGTGCAAGACCACATACACACAGTTTCACGCACTTCACAGGTGTAATTATGGGTGTGTCTCCCAAATGTGTCTCCCGAGTGTATCCACATGGGGGATGATTACCGGACAAGACACTGCAGGTTCTGTGTACCCCTGGTTCTGGTGATAAAAAGAAAGCTCAAGTGACGGGAAGTGTGGAGCACAGCCCTGTCAAGTGGTACCATACCAAAAGGAAAGGAAATACTGTCGTTTCACCATTCATCTCATCATCACGGAATACGGATGTTAATAAGTCTTGTTTGTTAAAATAAGTTGGTAACCAGCTATGTCACTGGCTATTATTACTGCAATAAGATTTAAATGGGTATGTAATAAAAACTAGTCATCAATGATTTTTGTTTTGTTTTTTGTTTAACGACGCACTTAACACATTATAAGTACGGTTATATCGGCGTCGGACATATGGTTATGTCGAGAAAAAAACCCAGTGGTTAGCTGACGGGGATCGATCCTAGACCGACCGCGCATCAGGCGGGCACTGTACCACTGGGCTATGCTGCCCGCTAGTCATCAATGAGTGCTTCAAACTAGTTTAAAAAAGGAAAGATATTTTGTAAATTTTGACATGGCAGATACACAACAGAGCCTGTAAACCTGGTGTTAGAAAAAATATAACCCGATAAAATTCCCAATAATATCTCTTTAAGTAGGTCATTAACAAGAAAGACTATTCACAGAAATCTGCACATTTAAGACATGTTTATTGGAAGACGTAGGACGGCATGTAAAGCAGGTTGTCGGTCTTGTCGGCATGACGACACGATTCAAGTGACATGTATACATTTATACTTAACAGCCAACATTAAACATAAACACTCCAGCCATTGGTCAACCATCAATAGTTCAGCATACTTATCCACTTGCATGTATGACACATGTCACTGTACGTCTACAACGTTGCAATGCATTAAAATGTGTAACATACATCACACATGTGGTACATATACATGTATGTCACGGTAAGGTAACCATGTTATTTAAAATTGTCGAAATCAGATTTCTTAAAAAGGCATATAAAACAAACCATACAAGAAACAATCGCATTAAATGTCATTTAAAATATATTAGATATTATAATATCCATGCTAGTAATAATTTGTTTTTTAAAAAAACCACCCAAAAAACAACATTAAAAAATAAAATAAAATGTTTTTCTTTTACATCCTGTGAAAAGAAGATATAATTTTTACTGGTGGTGAAATTTGAGATACATTAGTTCAGAAAGAAGACTATTAACATGCTTAGCATGAGGCGGCAATGGGGGATTAAAAATAACAACAGGTAACTTGTCAAATTGAAAAAAGAAAGAAAAAAAAGCCTCAAGTCACTCAGCATCAAAGTACAAATGCTAATAACAATTTGTAAAATAAGATTTCATACTATGTATTTAAAGTCTTATGCTTTGGTATAGGTCAATGGTTATTTGTGACATGCGAGGGGCAAGTGAAGAATTCATAATCAAATATTAACCAGGCATTGAATTTGGTGGATTTGGTTATTTTAATTATCCTGCCAGAATCGTGAAAATAATATAAAGTGCAGGATTCCATCTGGTAATCTTATGGAAGCACGAACTCCTGCTAACTTTGCTGCCTGCTAACTCAACAGACAACAATTTGTTTTAATACAATGCATGAATCTTTAACCTGATGACATCGGCCGGTCGATACATCTCCAACTCCTAATAAATGGATTTATCAAGTTTTATTAATATACAGTAAACTTCAACATATATTGTGTATGTGCAATTTCCAGTTTCAAAGTGAAGCACCATGACGCAAACTGCTTATTTGTATATGTGACTGTTTCACCACAGAGGCCTCCATCCACGAATGTGAAGAGTTACTACCGAACCCTCCTCTAGTCCAGACCGGACTGCAGGTATTACCAGCATTGGAGGAAGACGTCTCACCACTCAAAGGGTTAATATTGCTTCTGGCACCATGGAACTGACAACCTGGTTAATTATGCAAGTGGCATCAATACCGATTCCGACTTATCACCATACAGGACCGGTCGTATCTGCACTACACAGTAGTATCAGCATGCGTCATGTACCAGCACGCGTCAGGACCAACAGGCATCAGTACCCAACACATGTCATGTACCAACACGTGTCATCTACCAACACGTGTCAGTACCAACATGCATCAGTACCAACACACATCAGAACAAACATGCATCAGTACTAACACAAGTCAGTACCATCACACATCGGTACCAACACGCATCAGAACAAACATGTGTCAGTACCAACACAGGTCAGTACTATCACACGTGGTTTAGAAGATCTCGCTGCGTCCTGTCGATGGAATATTCATCATGTTCTCCACTCTCCGTCTCTGACTGCGACGTACGGCATCCGCGCGTCTGTATGGCTCGTTCTTCAAATCTAAACAAACATGAACTTCCATTAGATAAAACTTCATCAGAAAAACTTGACACACATTGTCGAAACAGCCCCATATCTTATCTTCTTTTTTTTGGTTTGTTTAACGACATACTCAACACATTATAATGACGGTTATATCGGCGTCGGACATATGATTATGTCGAGGAAAAAACCCAGTGGTTAGCTGACGGGGATCGATCCTAGACCGACCGCGCATCAGGCGGGCACTGTACCACTGGGCTATGATGCCCGCCTAATAATATTATACATGGTGCAAGATATACAGTCACGTATGTACCTTCTGTATTTACTTATCAATGGGTTCGAGTTAGTTTTCACTTTGTGTATAAGGATGATATTATATTGAACAACTTAAGTATGCCCTTTCTGCATGGTCTGTGTTTAACTGAGGGACATTTGGATCTCAATATCAGTTTGCAAAAAATGTATTTCAGAGATCAATTGTCAAGCATTACAAAGTTTAAAGGGACATAACCTAGTTTTTAAACACTATGGCATATTTTTCACTATTAGAGCCGTTTATGAACACTGAAATCAAACTTTACTTATATTTTATTGTTTAGATTATCAGTTTCTGTACAACAGATGTTTTTCTGGTCATCCTGGTTTTTATAATGTCACAAAATGCGGGTTTTTTAATGTTTTTAAAAACATACATGCATCTGAGAAGTATTTATGTAGTAGAATTTTAGTATATTTTTTATGTTATTTCACCATTTCAAATTCACACTCGTTTCACTTTCTTGTAATGTTATCCAAATGTGCTACAGGTTTGTAACTTACAGATTGAAACTAGGGTTTTCGCCTTTATGGAAAATGTTCAAAATGTGAAATATTAAATCCATTCAATAACAACTAAAGAGAGGTGATGAAATTTGATTTAACTGAAACTTAAGATAATTAAATCACAACATTTAAATTTTAAAAAGACACACAATATTTTAATCTGTTCAACAAAACCATAACATTTTCAAAATTGTATCTCTGCACAAGGCAGAGTCTGAGTATTGATAATGTCATGACTGTGCTCAGGAATGGCTGATGTGGGTGTTTCACGAAGAACTAAGTGGAGATGTTCAATTGTTGTCTGGTCTACTCTACAAAGAAATAACACAAACCTAGCAGTATGTCTTCCAATGCTCCGTGGTAAACCTCGTCTTTGTTGAGCAGTTTCTTGTCTTTGATCTGTCGGTTGCGACTCTTCAGCTCGGAAACCATCGCCTCCTGAAATTGTAACAATTGTTGGAGAAATTTGGCTAACATTACATGTAGAGTACAGAAAATTGGTGCAATTTAAATCTAAATATGGATCTGTCACAAGATATGGGCATGATTCACTTATTCAGTTGAGCATTCGTCTTAGAGAGAGACACAGAGAGAGAGAGACACAGAGAGAGAGAGAGAGAGAGAGAGAGAGAGAGAGAGAGAGAGAGAGAGAGTGTGTGTGTGTGTGTGTGCACGCGTGCGTGCGTGCGTGTGTGCATGTGTGCGTGCGTGCGTGTGTGCCCTTTTAACATGCCCCTATACCACTGAGGTTTCAGGCATGTCTATCTGGATAGCTGTGATCTGGTCTAGGCCAAAATACTCACCGACGTTTAATAGGTTGCAGAATCAATTGTCCTCTATGTTCTGGACACATACACCTCAGCTATCTAGGTTGTCTATATCAGTGGGTTAATGGTTAGCTGTTAGTGATTAATGACAGAGAAGTTGGTGTAGTGGCCTTACACCTACTCAATGAGACATTAAAACTTGCCATGGGTGTTAACCAGTACGGGGATATGAACTTGGTACCTTGCATACTTAAGATCTGAAGCTTAAACACTACATTTCCAAGGCTTGTTTATTTACCCTCCAATAGCAGCAGTGTTAAATACAGATTTTCGCATGTACATGACAGCACATACCACTGTCTTTATAACTTATTGATCATCACATCAGTAGATCCGAACTGATCAACTATTTTATTACCGTCCATCAACGGAGTATCACCAATGAGATGTTAAAAATCCTTCTGGGTAGGAGCGTATGATGTACAGACATGCAAATCCAGTACCTAGCAGCCTTACGTTTGATGGTTTATCTACTAAACGACTAAAACTAGTTTTAATCGGCAATATGGGATATTTTATAGGCCTAATGGACTCAATGACCAACATGACATATTTCCCCACCTGTGTCATTTTCTTATCTTTCTTCAGAGCCATGGACATATTTGGCTCCACCATGTTGGCATATTCCAACTTCTTCCTGCGCTCATTGTCAAGAAGTGCTTCCTAAAAAATAAAAACAAGAAGTGTTGTCCAGTAACTTCACTTTGTTCTCTATTGTAGTATGGAAAAAACTTTCAATTATTTTAAAAAGATTACAAAATGTTTAATTATTTTAAACTTGTGAATCAGATGACTTCAACAGAAACAATAGCATATTGTTTTCAGGACTGTCCACTATTTCTTTTATGTTTATCTGGGTATGAACAAAACAATCATCCACAAACTGTGTGAATCGGCGAAGCCGTTGTCACATAAAAATGCAGATGAATTTTTTTGGTTCGTACCCAGATGAACGTAAAAGAAATGACAGATAATACTTACAATTAAATTTGAATGATACTTGCTAATAATAACACTAAAACTTCGTACTTTAAATTAAATAAGACATAAAGATGACAGCTGCCTACCTTAAATGAAGCAACAAAGCGTACAAAAATAGAAAAGAAAGTCGTTGGTGATGTAGATCTTGTACTTTCCCCAAAGTGTTCAACTACACGTTTGTAGGCATCCTGTAAAACAGCAAACAAAAGGAATGAAATTATTCCATAACATTTGTAATAGACAACAGTATAACAAACATTAAACACGTAAAATCTGTTGGGATTTTTTAATGCTACAATTATCAAGAAATGTTTATATTTTTCTTCACTAACAATAATTATTACAAAATAAATAGCTGAATTTTTTTTTTAACATCTTAAAAAGTATAGATTTTCTGTGAGCTTTACATAAAAAAACGTGGATAGAAACAGGTTTTAGGTAATGCCAACTATAATATTCCTGTTACGTTTCAATGAGAAGCCTACTACGTGGTGACCGCAGGAGTCCCCTCTCATTATCTGTGTGATCCATAACCATTTGTCCGATGGAGTATAACTCTACATCAAAGGTGTTAAATGGGCATCACTAAATAAAACATTTCATCTTCCTTCTTTTATATTAAGTTTTAATAAATAACAGACACATCATGTTAGCGTGGACAAAGCAGGAGTCACACACACAAAAAAGAAAGAAATGTTTTATTTAATGGCACACTCAACACATTTTATTTATGGTTATATGGCATCAGACATGGTTAAGGACCACACAGATTTTGAGAAGAAACCCATTGTCACCATTTCATGGGCTACTCTTTCCGATTAGCAGCAAGAGATCTTTTAATTGCGCTTCCTACAGACAGGATAGCACAAACCATGGCCTTTGTTGAACCAGTTATGGATCACTGGTCAGTGCAAGTGGTTTACACCTACCCATTGAGCCTTGCAGAGCAATCACTCAGGGTTTGGAGTCTGTATCTGGATTAAAAATTCCATGCCTTGACTGGGATCTGAACCCAATACCTACCAGCCTGTAGACAGATGTCACAGACAAATTGTATAAAAGAGGTAAAATTATATACCTGAGCTGTTTTCACATCGGCAAGAAGTTTCTTGAAGCGCTCCTCTGAATTGACCAGGAAATCCTTCAGGATTACTGGGCAATCCTTGGAATCCTTGCGGGCATTGTACTCTTTCTTGGTCAAATCAAAACCTTTTTCCAACTCATGGATATCTGTGGAAATGTTTTCCATGGAAACTAAAAAAGAAAACATACAAGTCATTAGAGAACACTTTGTCATCCAAAACAAATAGCTGCAAATGAGAGATCACTATTATCAATAAAATTGTACCCAGATAATGACATTCAGTTGTGTTCAGTGTATTGACTGCCATCTCATCAATACACACATAATGTAACAACAAATATAATAAACTAAATTTTAGAACATTCACAGTCATTTTCTAGTATTTTAAGCCACTACAGTCTTCTTCTGTTTCAACTAATTTTAACCTACCACAATCTTCATAATAAAAAACACCCACCTCTGAACACAAAAAAAACCTCTCAAGAAAGCACGTATAATTTTTTTTTTTTTTTTTTTAACAACGCACTCAACACATTATAATGACGGTTATATCGGCGTTGGACATATGGTTATGTTGAGAAAAAAAACAAGAGGTTAGCTGACGGGGATCAATCCTAGACCGACCGCGCATCAGGCGGGCACTGTAGCACTGGGCTATGCTGCCCGTGCACGTATTAAGTGCAGAATTTTGTGAAATACCTACCGACAGCAGCCTTCTCAATGAAGCGAAGTTCTGAGTCGAAGTTAAGAAGATCTGGAAACTTCTCCTGTATCGTTAGCACCAGAAAATGCATCAGAGTGACTTTCTTGTCACCAGATTTTGTGTCCACCAACTGCAACAAAGAAACAACAGTGTTTGAAATTTAAAATAAAAATAAAAGGTTTTTGCAACTACAATGTACCCTCGATTTATTACCCCCTGATTTAACGCTAACCTCACATACTGCCAACTTTCTTTAAAGTACCGTTTTCATTCATGTTTATTTCCCTCGATATAACGCCACCCTCTGTATCCGCCATCGATGTTTTTGAACCGAACTCCACTTACCCGCCAATGGTCTGGTCACAAAGTTGTTTATAGTGACATAATTACTAGCGATCTGTTGATTGGGGAAATCCCAACACCGTTGAACACTGGCAGTACACGTTGAATCTGTTTTTGTTTATTGTGTAGCAATTAACGGATGTAAGTGTTAGAATTGTTTAGGCAGGCACAGTGTTTGTGTCCAATCAACACTCGGTATAGAAAGAACAGCCGCTATAGTGATCACGTGACAGAGGGGTGCATTAGATTCATTATTTCAATCGCGGATTGTTATGTCGGGTCTTTAAGTGCTGGCAGCAACGACTCAGTTTAATTAATAAACAAACTTTAGGCAAGTTTTATTATGCTCAAGCATACTTTTGTTACTGTTATTTACATTTAAAACATGTCATATTCTTGACATTCAGCAACTTCATTTTTTTTAAAGTTTGGTAGTAAACCCAAGGCACCCTCTATACTGCCAACTCGATATAATGCCAAAATTATTTTGGAACATTGGTTGGCGTTAAATCGAGGTTATACTGTATATGAATTATTACAAAAGAATAATTTTTTAAGAATGATCATTACCTAATTGTAGCAAAAGAAAGGTTTATTTAATGACACCTCGGCATATTTAAAATTAAACACAATGGTATCTAACGGTAACGTACCATATCCAAACTCTGCAGCTTAAATCCATAGGCAGCCCCGCGCTTAGCACTGTTCATGTAATTTCCTAAGGCAAGAATAATCTGCAAGACAAAACAATTATAACAACATAATTGCTATTATTAATCACACTTACCCTAGTTATTACCAGTAGACAGTTTAAAATACTTTTGGCTTTTGCAGCATGCTTTTTAAATCATGAAGTTATACATTATTTGAAACTTCTGGCCTAAAACAAATGCATATGGCTGTGAATTTTGTTTTAATTCTTCAAACAAAAATGTCTGTTGTTTATAGTATTGCAAATACATTTTTTGCTAAATAGAAGATATATACTGGAGAAACTACATAGGGGACTGTGACTTCAAGTAAGCAATGCAGCTAGAAGCCTAACCTAGTTTTTTACATTCTTCCAGAACAAAACAATTTTGTTTTTATAATAATAATAAGTACAGGTTACCTCAAGGAGTTTCTTGATTTTCTGTGAGCTTTTCACCGACATTGAAGCAGCTATGATGGCATTCACTTGCTGAAAAGTATTTAATTAATTAATTAGTAATTAATTTCCTGACATACCAGAAAACATAATGCACATGTATTATATTATAAATGTTAATGTCTACAATTGGTTGCATGAATTGCTACTAAGTATTAAGAAATCCTTTCTATATCATTTATGGAACTGTTACAATTTCTATGGAAGTTCATAAGATGGACAAACATGTTTAAAAAAATATTTAATTGAGTTTATCTGCATTTCAAATTACTTTTGCTCAGTGGTTACTAAATGAAAAAAACCACAACAATAATTAAAATATTTTTTAAACCAGGTAATCCCCCAAAGTGGACAACTGAACATTAACTGGCCCCCAGTTTTAAATACACAGCACTTCGGCAAGAATATATATAAACACTAAAAATAATTTTTCAATGTTTAAAGTAGAAATCAAAGGAAAGGGCAAGTATTAAATAAATATAATCATCCAAATTTCTTTGGAAAATTACTTTATCAGTACAGTGTACAGCATACAGAAATTAAAGCCAAATTATAATTCAAATTAGCGGGAACCCCCCCATTAAACCACTCACGTGATACAAGTGCCTCATACGAGAGTAGCCAACTGCATAGCAACCGATAGAATTGTAACGTTGTCTTCCCACAATCGGCTATTATCACGGTTATTATCGTGGCTACTATCATATCATTTGGTATTGCCTTTAGACTGCAAAGAACAAAGAACCGGGTCATAATTTGTAGCACTCAACAAATTCCTTCAATTATCGCTAACAGTGAAAAATCTACATAATGAAGTTCTTTCCACTGAAAGCGCCACATCAAAACAATACGAGCGAGAAATCGAGGTTTACCGGCTGTAGGTGGTGGATGTTGTCGTAGAAGTTTCCTATGAAGCTCATAATTGTCAGCTTCTGTGTCAACCTCTCAACACGGCACATCTGAAATCAATCAAGATAATATTTAACACAAAATACAACTGAAGATGTTAAAGTTGTTTTGTTTAGCCACACAACTACAGAATACTGATTTTATTAATCACTGACTATTGGATGTCACACATTTGATAATTCTGACATACAGTCTTCAAGAAGAAACACACTACATTTTGTCCATGCTGCAAGGCAATTTAACACAGATAGGAGAGCATATGCCACTGCATTTGATGCTATAGTGATCTGTGGAATGATGCAGTTTAGAAGGTGATTGCGTGTGTTATAATTCTAACTAAAAACTGGCAATCCATTAAAGGGACAGACCCTAGTTTCAACCCGTGAAAATTAACACCAAGTTTAGTTAATCTACAAGCCGGTAATACATTTGGATAAAGTTACAACTGAGTGAAACATGAGTCTGTGACTTTCAAATGGTGACATACCCTCTAAAAACAGACTGAAACTCAACTCCATAGCAGTTACTTCTCAGATGAACATGCATTTTTAAAAATATGAGAAATGCATTTTGTGATATCAAAAACACCAGGATGACTGAAAACACTTCGAATGTATGGAAATGGATAAAATCTGAACAATAAAATCTAAATAAAGTCTGATTTCAGTTAGCAAAACACAGCTCTAATAGTAAAATATAGGCAAAGCATAAATATATCTTAAACTCAATCAAAAAAAAAGAAAAATGTTTTATGACAGCTTAATATATTGCACACTACTGATTGATAGCACAGGAACAAATTTGTGTTAAATCATTCTTTTAGCCATTTCCTGTGCGTAAACCTACCTGCAAGACAAACTTGTGTGAAATCATTCTTAACCTTTAGACTACTGGATTAATTTTTGACAAAAACCACGTTGAGTGGGTACAAGTTTATAATTTTT
>JAECMU010096407.1:0-11313 GCA_016106625.1 Dracogyra subfuscus | reverse complement strand
CAGTCTCTTAATAAGGGAATCCCCATGATGCAAGCGGTAGCGGGCACGGTAATTGCGAGTGGTTTGCGCTTTGTTTTGTGAATACCACGCATCGCTAACCTAGCGTGTACGCAAATACCACGCAAACCACACGTAAAGTACACGCAACGCAAAAGCTTTGGGCATAAGGCCCTTGAACGACTGAGCCTGCTGAAGTCGAATCCTAGGATTAGTAGTAAACCGGGTAGGCTTCCGTATCCGTCGAACTGAGGAGATCAATCGGGAGAAAGATGGGCTGGCATCTGAACAAAAAAAAACCCACAAATTTCCTCGCAACAACGGGACTGAACATATTAGTAGCTGTAAGAAAAATAGTATGATGATTATCATACAATATACAAATTAGATACAATTTAATTTAACAAAAACAACAATATTATACTAAGTTTTTAACAATGTAATGAACAAATTCTAAAGCAAAATTATTTAAAATACTTCAAATTATGACAAATTAATATTGCACTAATAGTTTTATATTTACATAGATATATTAATTTCAGCCTAGCGAACAAAACCAGGGAGCTAGCGAACAAAATGCAAGAGATAAGGGGGTGAGAAGCCGGATGTCGTATTAATACCTAAACTAATAATCGTATTTCAGAACTGTAGTATATTAGTCATCACTGTACAGTGGATGAAATAATTGTTTATTGCGAAACAAAACCTATAAAATCTTTTATACAGAAAGAAAATAAAATGATTCAAATTGGGAACTATATTCTGGAAAGACATTACATCCGATAACCTTTTATTGTTCGCTGGCTTCACAGCGGATAGAAAAGTTCGCTAGTTGTTTTTCAGTGGCGGGTTCCAAAGAAAAACAAACGTAAAAATTATGAAAGTATGAAACTTTTGACGTAATGGAGTGTTTAATATATTGTAATTATTAGTCCCTTACCAGTTTCCTGTCACAGACGAGGGGAACCGGCCAAGGCCGGTCCCCGCGACTGTGAAAGGCGTACGCTACAACAGCTTGTTCTGAACGTGTACGTAAAACCCTTTGGACTTGGACTTACTAGTCCAACCGGAGGGGACCATAGGCTTCATCTCCGTCTTTCAGTTCATCCGTATGTCCATCCGTGCCACATGAATTTCCCGGATGTTTTTTTATTATTATTATTTTTAATTTTTTTAAAGAATGGCTCTTCGGATATGAGCTGAAATTTTGTGTATAGCTTTATCATGTGTATAGTTTTAATATTACAGATCATGTTTGACTTTCTTGATAATTTCCCCGTCAGCTAACCACTGGGTTTTTTTCTCGACATAATCATATGTCCGACGCCGATATAACCGTAATTTAATCAAATTAATGTGTTCAGTGCGTCGTTAAACAAAAAACAAAAACATTTCTTGATAATTTACCCATTTTTGACGGAGTTATGGCCCTTGAATTTGGATAATATGAAAATTTGTTTTCCAGACTTGTTTTGCAATGCCTTAAGATACTGAGATAAAAATTTGTATATAGGTTTATTACATACTGTTACAGACCAAGTTTAAAGGGACATTCCCAATTTTGCAGCATTAGTGTAGGCATATTTGCAATTTCGTGTATTTTTTTTTTGTTAAAAGCAAAAACTCACTTGATTTTGTTAGATGATACTATAAACATGCAAAAAAATTAGGGTGGCATTTTTTCTGAACATTCTAATGGTATGAAATCCAAGATGGCGTCTAAAATGGCCGCTGAACACTAATAATGCGATTTCATACCATTAGAATGTTCAGAAAAAATGCCACCCTAATTTTTGTTCATGTTTATAGTATCATCTAACAAAATCAAGTGCGTTTTTGCTTTTAACAAAAAAAATACACGAATTGTTTTTCAAGGACAAATATGCCTACACTAAGATGTTTCCGACTAATAAAATATTTCTTTGATTAAGCTTACATATTAAATACCGTATATTTTCTTGTTTAGAATATCAGTATCTGTATATTCAATGTGTTTCTGGTCTTAATATTTGAAAGGAAATAAAAAATGTTTTATATTCTGGGTTTTATAAAAATACATATTATTTAATACCATGTCAAAGTACACAAGTATAAAAGATTCCTTGCTGCCTTATCAAAAGGAGTAGGCTATGTGGTAACAGCATGTTTCCTCTTGATTACTGGTAACTGTTGAAATAATGATCTGCATGCTAGATACAAATTACATGTAGCCAAAAAAACTGTCAGTCGTCCGACGGGCAACTAGTATCAGAATTAAGTTGCCCAACTAAATATTAGGTCATCACAGACTGGACGACCATACAAATTGAGTGCTGCTTATAGCCGTAGTTTAAACACTCGATGTGCTAAGGAGTTAAATATTTTTTGCCTGCCACTCTAACTAGTCTTTAAGTATATTTTTTTGGTCTTGGATCGATCCCCGTCAGCTAACCACTGGGGGTTTTCTCGACATAACCATATGTCCGACGCCGTTATAACCATACTTATAATGTGTTGAGTGCGTCGTTAAAAAAAACAAAAAAAACTAAGTATATTTTATTTACTTACATATATTTGTTTTTGTTTTTTTATTGTTACGGTTTTCAGCACTTTGATACACGTTTAGAAGTCTGAACATGGAGGAGAAAGATCATCAAGCAGAAAGTAATGATGAACAATCATTAAGCTATCAGCAAAGGAAACTGAAGGATGAAGAACTGGGTAGCAGGTCCGATGATTTAAAGTGTGTAGACGAAGAGACTCTATCTCACAAAGAGACGATGGCCATTGTCCAGTCCATGCTAAAGGGCACCATTTCAGTAAGAAAACAAAACTATTAGTAGATTATTGGCTTTATTTAAACGGATGGATCTAGCTCAGTTGGTAGAGCTCTCGCAAGAGGTGCTCGAGTCATAGTATCAGTCCCCCTAGGTGCACTCATTCTGTGACTGGGTGTTGTCTCATCCCAACCAGTGCTTTACAACTGGTATATCAAAGTCGTGGACCAGTATGTGTTGCCCTGTTTGTGGGTAGAGCGCATATAACATGTCACTCACTGCTAATGAAACCGTTATTAAAGGGACATACCCTAGTTTTTAAACACTAAGACATAGTTTTGTCTATTAGAGGCGTTTTTTGATAACTGACATCATACTTTACTTAAATTTTATTGTTTAAAGTATCCATTTCCGTACATTCGAAGTGTTTTTGGTCATCCTGATGTTTTTAATATCACAAAATACATTTCTCATATTTTTAAAAAGGCACGTGCCTCTGAGAAGTAACAGTTATGTAGTCGAGTTTTATTATATTTTAGAGGGTATTTCACCATTTCAAAGTCAAAGACTCATGTTTCACTCAATTGTAACTTTATAAATATGTGTTACAGGTTTGTAAATTAAACTAAATTTAATGTTAATTTTCATGAACTGAAACTAGGGTATGTCCCTTTAATAGGAGTTGTTAAACAAAATAAACTTTATTAAACTTTTTCATTTAACTTAATTTTTATGCTTATTTCCGATTAACGTTCAGTTTAATTGTTTTGGGCACACATCTTGAACATATATTGTGGGCTGTTTGTGGATTAATGTTTAGTGATAAGTGAGAAAGAAGTCGGTGTACGTGGTGATCCTACACCCATTCATGATTGAGTTGTTAAAACACACTGTGCAGGAGCTTATTTCACTAAACATCTTAAGTTACGTCTGCTACTAGCAGCTATACCGGTCGTGCCTTTACGCGTGTTTGGCATCAGTTTCACGAAGAAAATTACATCATTACGGAAGCTGGAGTATTTTAAAAAGAAAATGAAAGATGTGCTACACCAGGTAAGCTGGGGTTTTATTTAAAATAGGCGGGGATTTTCTTTCATTGTAAAATAGATAAAATCATGCTAATAAGTGGTTTTTCAGGATACATGTACATTGTATATAATCATATTAATAATTTATTTCAAAATCTTTACTTTAAGACTACCGGTATGTACCTAATGTATATCCTGTGTGTTGGGGGGATGGGGTGGGGAGAGATTTACTTGAGTCAGTTGAGTGCTCACTTAAGGTTCATGCGTTGCAGGATCAAACAATTTTGGTGGATCCATTCAACTGATTGGGGTGTTTCTCATTCCATCCCGTGCATCACAAATCAGGGCATAAAATTTGGCACGAACGATTTTGTCGTTCGTCTGTCGATTATGTAAAACCAATATTGGCACGAACGACAGATCGTTCGTGCAGAAACTGTAATCGTTCGTCAGAAAATCCAAAAAGACGTATTTAGGCTAATTTCACTATTTTGGGATGAAAAACAAAAATAAAAGAAAGGGCCTAGCATTGCAGGTGTCAGAAAGATACATTGTAATAATGTATTTGTTTGAAATAGACATCACGGTCAATTACAAAGTCAGCACTGTCTTTTGAAGTCTCTAAAACATTTAGTAACATTGTTGAACATTCCCTTTGATCATTTCACTACGTGCAGAAAATCATACACGTTTTGGAAATTAAAGCGGTTTATGGGTATTTAATAAACGCAACATCATCGTAGCTGGACATTTACTGATTGAGTTGTAAAATGTCAGGACATAATGCGAAAAAACGCAAAAAGGATACAGTTAGTGAAAAAACATTCCAAAAGTGGTGGTTTTCTGACAATTTTACCATAACTACAAACGATAATGGCGACGTTTGTAAAGTTGTATGCAAAATATGCACGGACAATTTTGTAGCTATACGGAGTGAAGCTAAATTAAGAGAAATGAAGGGATCAGCCATGGACAATGTTAAAAACTTTGTTGATGGGATGTCGTTTGTCCATAAAGGTAACCTTGAATGGCATGTGAAATCTGACAGACTACACGACTGGGCGAAAAAGAAATTCACTCCATGCGCGTCAACATCTGCAGCTTCATTGTCTGAGAAAACTAGTTCCCATGTTGAAGATCAGCCAAAGATTTCGGTAGCCTTTTCAAATACTGCAAAAAAAGAGCTTTACAAGAACTCCTTCAACACCGCTCTGCATATAGCCAAAGAAGAGAAACCGATGAACGAGTATACTGGGTTGGTGCAGTTGCAAAGGAAAAATGGCGTGAAATTTCTTGTCGGCAAGGACTCAGGGTTCATAATCCAACCGTTTTCCTCAAGCTCTCCGTCAAACATCTCAAGCTCTCCGTCAAACAGGCGAATGCATTCCGAAATTTGCGAGCTTGGGGAAACACAATCACAATGGAGTGTTCCGAGTACCCGCCGATCAGTGTCAGCGGATAAGTATGAATCAACCTTTAGAGTTTCAGCTACGAATGTGTCATACTACGCAGGTTGCAGGTCATGGAATATATCTAGTAACAGTTTTGCATTGGATGTCAATGAGAGGTATGCCCTTAACGACTTGTATTCTATTTACTGATCTTGAATGAAAAGTGCCGTCAGTTCTCGATGGAATAAATACTGCAGCTGCAATCTATCGTTTCTCTCTATTAAGCAAAGTAATTTGATTTGTGTCGTGACCCCGTGACATTACTCATAAAGCACTTGCTAAGCTGAAACTTGTGGGTTATATCATGACATAGATTCCTGTCATAGGAATTACTAGTAATTGCCTCTGGGACATTTCGAAATCACAGTGAAATGCATATTTTAATTTTGGTCTATGCATTTTTATTTCGGCCTTCTTTTCGACACCTTTGTAGAAATAATTATATTCATTAATTCTGAATCGACATGCATTGCAACGAAAACAAACACAACCCTTGCTAAATAAGTTTATTAGAATATGACATCTGACATGCACAGCCAAGAAATTAGTATGTTTAATGAGGGACTTTAAAATTCCGAAGTGGAAATTAGAACATAATAAAACGTGAGCTGCAGCATCGATTAGATAGATGGAGAATTTGCTGAACTTTGGTTCTTTCCGTTCACACTGGGAAGCTTAATGTTTCCAGGGGAAATCCCCTTTTCATTCAGATTTTTGTTTGGCGCGAACAAGTACTCCCCTGTAAAAGAAACGATGATGTGTGCTGAAATATAAACGGCAGCCTTCTAGTTAGTCCCTGCATACCAGAAATAATTATATTTTAGTATTTTTGTTTGATTACCGTTGCACTTTAATCTTTTCAGTTGTATATGAATAACTGAAGAAAATCGTTTGTGCAAACACTAAAACCACACGAACCACAGATCGTTCGTCTGAAAAAGTCAAATTTTATGCCCTGCAAATGGTGTCTGGGGTAAAGTGCATATATATATAAAACAACTTGTGTTCATTAGAATGTTTTTAGCGGGTTTCCTCTGATGACTGCGTGTCAGAATTACCAAATATTTGATATCCAATAGTCGATAATTAATTCAATCAGTCTGCTCTAGTGGTATCGTTAAAACAAAACTTTTAACTGTTGAAGGTACTTTGTAAATTCTCCTGCCGTAGCAAACTGCACTGCTTGAATGTAACAAAAAGAGCACATCAGAATGATATGTCTTGTTCTTTTCCTGGCCGGCCTCAGTAGCGTCGTGGTTAGGCCATCGGTCTACATGCTTGTGGGTACTGGGTTTGGATCCCAGTCGAGGCATGGGATTTTTAATCCAGATGCAGACTTAAAACCATGGGTTAGTGGTCCGCAAGGCTCAATGGGTAGGTGTAAACCACTTGCACCGACCAGTGATTCATAACTGGTTCAACAAAGCCATGGTTTATGCTATCCTGCTTGTGGGAAGTGCAAATAAGAGATCACTTGCTGCTAATCAGAAAGAGTAGTCCATGAAGTGGGGACAGCAGGTTTTCTCTCAAAATCTGTGTGGTCCTTAACCATATGTCTGACGCCATATAACTGTAAATAAAATAAGTTGAGTGCGTCGTTAAGTAAAATATTTCTTTCTCTTTTTTTTTTTTTTTTCATTCGCTTGTTGACAACACATCGAGGCCAGCAGGGACTATGAACGATACTGTTCTCTGTAGATCGCTTGTGCCATACACCTTCTGGAGAGTTGTAGTAGTTGTCCAGATAGTCTCCCTTAGCTGCTCTAGGTTTATGCAGTCTTGGATGAAAAACAACTAGATTTCTTTTTACTGATATTCTTTTAACACTATTTTAATTCTTTCAGACTGATCCCCTGCTTGGTGACCTCCCTTTGGAAGTGACATTGGAAGAAGTGACGTCTGCGATAGCCTTGGAGTACGGTCAGGCCATGACCGTGTATATTGACAGAGCTGATGGAAATACCATGCGTACGTTTATAACGCAATTCATTTGGTTAAAGCATATGATGAAAAACAATGCTGGACCTAAATTCTGTTCATGTTTTGGGTTCTTTATTAATTTAGATCAAGTATATTTTTTAAATTGTGATAGACAGCCAATTGCTTTAATATCAGAGTGAAATAACTTTTTAATGTCTTTAAAAACATGATTTTAATATTATTTATGTGTTTGGATGATACATTTTAAAAGAACTATAAGTTGTGCTAAAGTATGGATGGTTTATTGCAGAACTATTTACCATCTTTATTAGTTCTTTTCCAATCCAACTGGAGGTACTATAGGATTCATCTCTATCCGTCTGTCTGCCTTTCAGTTCATCCATCTGTCCCATATGTAGATTTTCAGATTTCTTTTCACAAAGCCTTGAAATGTTGAGCTGAAACTTTGTGTGTAGCTTTATCATGTACTGTTACAGATAAATTGTGCCTTTCATGCTAATTTACCGATTTGTCACAGAGTTATGTCCCTTGAAGTTAGGAAATATGAAAATTTGTTGGGCCAGGTAGGGAATATATATTGCTTTAGCAGTACTTCCAGATGCTTGTTTTAAATATGTTCATCAGAATTATTATTAGTGCTAAAGATTGGATATGTTTGCTGTTACTTTTGCATATTAATATTTATTTTCAATGAACTGTGACAAGTCTGAAATGGTAAAGAAGATCCTTTTTTTTGTTTTGGTTTAAGGCTTCTTATCTTACTAAAAAAAGGAAACTAGAAAGCTACAAGAAGCAATAAAACTTGCATACTTTAAATCAGCATTCTTTTTTTTTTTTTTAGCTGTAGTTGTTCAGCAAGATGCCAGAGTCCAAGATCTGAAGCATGCTATCAGACGATACGTGACACTGCAAGAGACGCGTCGTAATGGGATCAAAAGTATTAGCTGGTGAGAATGAGTTTTTTTAATAGTTTTGTAGGAGATATCGCTAAAATCAAGCAGAAAAAACATCTGCCAGTCTGGTTTATGCACTTAATGGTTAAACCAAATGGCAATGTTGGGAACAAATCAAATAATTCATGAACATAAATGAAAATGTTTGCTGGCTGAACTTGGGGCAGGTTCATTAGTGATACAACACTCATCAGAGGCATGATATATCATATCGAGTTAAATCCTTCTCTGGAGACACATTGAGTTATTTTCCATTCCGACCAGTACCTTCCGATTGGTATATCAAAATGTAATATGTTCTGTTCTTTATTTATCCTGGTACTTGAACAGCATGTCTAGATAAATCTCATCAACATTACAATGGAAAAGTGTTGGATTAATTAGAATTCATGAGGTTTTTTTTTATTTTGTAGGAAGTACATTTGGAAAAGACATTGGCTATACTTTGAAGGTCAAAAGCTTGCAGATGATGGAAAGAAATTGAAAGAGTACGTACTTAAATGATATTTCCATGGCTACTAAATTAAAGGCCAGTAGAATCGTTGTCTGTTTATGTTAGTCTTGCTTGTATGTTATCTAAGCATGTATATACATTTTTTATTTTTTTTTATTTTATCAATGAGTACTGGTAAATTATGATATCACAAGACACGAGGGGTGGGTATTCTTTTTATTATCTATTATTCTCTTCAATTGCAACAATTGTAAACAATGTCAGTAATCTGGGATGAATGTCATTATATAAAATTTGGAAGTGGTAGACTGGTTAACTAGCAGAATGACAGTGGCATGACGTCACTAATGATAGGTTTAGTGCTGAAACATACACAAACGTAATGAAAGAAGCGATATCTCCTGGCAGAATATCGCAGGAGATATCGCAAATTATAGTGCCAGCGATATCTCCTACAAAAGCCTTTAATGGATGGTAAACATAGATATTGCCATTGCAAGTTGTTGAAATATATTTGGTAATAGAATAGTAATGAAGTACATGCAGAACTGGTTTTTATATTCTTAAAGAAAATTAGCTTTTATCCAGATTTTTAGGATATAATTATCTTTTTTATTATTAATCACCAAATCTCTGTACTGTGTTCAATGATTAAATAACAACTTTTTCATATCTAAATATAAAAATTCATTTTTTTAAATTTAAATACCTTTGACATAATATTATACTAGCCAGTATTTAATTTTGTAGTTTAGCATTCAAATCATCTAAATATTGTTACACCTATTTTCAAGCCCATAGGAATGACATCTGGAGTGGGTAAAACAATGTTGGGTATAAGTCAGATTTTTATAGAGAGTATGAACAAACCATACATACATTTTCGAGTGGGGGACACAATTCTCTCTTCTCCAATTCCTATAAGCCTGATTTTGTTTTAACATAAGCTCATATGGTACCGTATACATGGTTCGCACGGTTTTGAAAAGTGCTTGAATTTAGGAGTTTGAAATGAAAAGTGCTTATTTTCACTTTTTGGGAAAAAAGTGCTTGAAAAGTCCTTGAAAAGTGTTAAAGTCCTTGAAAAGTGCTTGAATTTCATGTCTGTGACTAGCGTGTCAGTTTAACTAGAAATTACGAAACATGCAATCTCGACATTTAGCATTAATGTTTTACTTCCGTGTTCGCACTTGGATTCCGGCGCTCGCGACGTTCCGTGACCCGAATGTACTCTGCCCATGCTACACAAATGCTATGTTCCGAATGACAGCCGAGATTTACCGATTATTGACGAGCGTAATGGCCTCGTTTTGAGAACTGGAAACAATAGTCAAGCGAGACAACACGGAATCACTTACATTTCGAAGTTTTTGTAAGCACATATGTTCAAATTTATACATGCCTAGCGGAAAGGGTGTTTTTAACAAAACGTGTTGAAAATATGTGTGGATCAGAGAGAGTGAGGACGTGTCAAAGGCTGTGTGATCCTGTTGTCGCAAAGATATTAACATTGGCGCCATGAGCAGAGCGCATTCAAATCATTACTGGAGGTTAACAGTATATCCTAGTGTCACGTGTTTTCGATCGTTTAAGCGAAATATATGAATAAAATATAAATAAAAAATTGTAAGTATTTAATTATTTACCACGCAACATTTTTCTCTCGGAACAAGAACAGTTACTTCCGTTTTCGTTCTTGTGGTGACGTCAGTGCTCGCACTATTGCAGTTACAAATGAGCGATCAGAAACGCGTGTCGATCGGAAACGTGTGACGGTCCGATACTTAGGCCTACATTAGATTAACATGATTAAGCCTGAAGTACTGGAAAACTTTAAATTCTTGCCAACTAGAAAAGGACATTTGTGAAGCTTACAATGCTAAACGTTAAACGTGACATTATCTGCAAATGGGGAGTATACTATACGAATTAACTGGTTACTGTTTATATAAAGAGTACACTCTCTATATAAACGGTAACCAGTTAATGCGTACCATAGTCCAGGCTTTCAAGCGGGCCCTTATTTTCCTAATTTTCCTTATTTTTTGACAGCAGCCCTAATATTCCTTATTAAAGCTTCAAAATCCTAAAAAAGCCCTAATTTTTTGGTGAAAATCCTAAATTTTCAAATTTTGAGATTTTTGTTGTTGATAAATGCAGCATAAAATAAGTGTTGTAATTAATTAAATCTAGCCTTAGTCAGGCATGGAAAAATACCATTGCCCGACTCCCGTGTACAGTAATATTTCACGGTCGGGCAACAAATATTGGTAACCCAACTTGCCCACGGGCAAGTAAGTAATTTTTTTTTTTTTTTTTTTTTTTTTTTTTTAAATACTTTACGCTAGGACAAATTCTGTGGCTCACCTGTATTTATGTGGTGAAATACTTTTAACTAGTAAAGTGAATAACTTACTCAACAAAATAACGAACGATCGATAACGTGTTTTAATTAGTTACGTGTACCCACCTATCAGTGGTGTTAGAGTAGTCTCCCTTGTGGACATTTATTTTTTATCATGGCGCAGAAACCAATAACAAGTTTTTTTGCCGGCGGCGACAAATCGACCGAAAAAAGAAAAGGGACTGTGGTAAATGAGACAATTTTAGCGAAGAATAAAAAATATGATGATGATAAGCGGGAACGTAAGTTCGTACCGGGTTGGAGAGAACATTTCTTTTAACATTACCGATCCTCAAAACAAAGTGCAATTTCCCCCCCACGGAGTGGTC
>JAECMU010096377.1:0-10165 GCA_016106625.1 Dracogyra subfuscus | reverse complement strand
ATATATTAAAATATAGATAAACCATCACTGCTGCTACTGGATCAAGAAAAGTAGATGGGTAGACGGGGGGCACATGCCACCCTTGCCCCCCTCCCACTTTCTAGATTGATTCCCCGTCCAGAGAGAATACTAACAGTAAAATATTTTCAATTAATTCTGTACAATAGTAAAACTGATTACAGTTAATTATATTGAAATTAATTGTAGAAAAATCATGTTTCATATTACTGCACACAACCAATAGCCGATGTGTATTTTTGTGCTGGGGTGTCTTTAAACATTCATCTATCCATCCATCTTTCCATCCATCCATCCATCCATCTTTCCATCCATCCATCCATCCATCTATCCATCCATTCATCCATCCATCCATCTTTCCATCCATTCATCCATCCATCCATCTTTCCATCCATTCATTCATATTATTGCATTGGAACAGGTAGGGCATAGAAAATAAATTTGTTTTGTTTAATGACACCACTAGAGCACATTGATTTATAAATCATTAGCTACCTGTATTGGATGTAAAGTTTAACTACACCACTAGAGCACATTGATTTATAAATCATCAGCTACATGTATTGGATGTAACGTTTAACAACACCACTAGAGCACACTGATTTATAAATCATCAGCTACATGTATTGGATGTCAAACATTTTGTGTGTCGTTAAATAAACCATTTCCTTTAACAGCTGATGAATAATTAATCAATGTGCTCTAGTGGTGTCAATGAACAAAACAAACTAACTTTCATGCCTCTGGGTGTCATGTAATATGGATTCTGGAACAATCTTCAAAATTTGTTTTGTAATAAAATAAATTCCCAACACAGATTCCTAACATTATCAATATATTTAGAAATAATTATAATAAATCTCAACACTCTAGCTTTAAATTTACTGAACATCTGGTCTTAAATACAAAAACATTCAACACTGTATCTTTAAACTGACCAAACATCTGATCTTTAAAAAAACTCTCAACACTGTCACTTTAAATTTACCAAACATTTGATCTTAAAAAATTAATCTTAACACTGTCGCTTTAAATTTACCAAACATTTGATCTATAAAAAAAAATCTCAACACCGTCGCTTTAAATTTACCAAACATTAGATCTTTAAAAAAAAAATCTCAACATTGTAGCTTTAAATTTACTAAAACTCTGGTCTTAAAAAAATAAATCTCAACATTGTAGCTTTAAATTTACACTACATCTGGTCTTAAAAAATAAATCTCAACATTGTAGCTTTAAATTTACCAAAACTCTGGTCTTAAAAAATAAATCTCAACACTAGCTTTAAATTTACTGAGAATCTGGTCTTAAATAAGGCAAAAATCTCAACAGAGTTGCTTTAAATTTACACCAAAAAAATCGTCTCTTAAAAAATAAATCTCAACACTGTAGCTTTAAATTTACAAAAATATCTGGTCTTAAATAAAGCAACAATTTTAACACAGTAGTTTTAAATTAACACACACAAAAATCTTCTCTTAAAAAATAAATCTCAACACAGTAGCTTTAAATTTACAACAAAAATAAATCTTCTTTTAAAAAAACTCCCAAGACTTTCAACACTGTAGCTTTAAATTTACAGAAAATCTTGTCTTCTTCACAGTACGGTTCGTTTGTCACGATTGGTGTTTTGAATGCCACTCTTTTCAAAGAGACTGGTCTGCAAGGTCGTATTGGTAAAGGACATCCTGATACGGCCAAAAAGCCAATTTAGGTAGCAAAATTAGGACTTTAACATGGAAATAGGGTGCTGCCCATTATCTATTAATCTTGTTTGCGAATGCAGAAATGTGATTTGGCTACAAAATTGCAAAGTGGAGACCGAAGAGAAAAAGCCATTTATAATGGGGCTGGGCTGTCATGGCATAGTTTTTGTACACCATTCTTGGTAGGTTTTTTTTTTTCTTCCAGAAATGAAGAAAAGTAAAAACTAAGTAAAAACTGTGTGTTGTTTAATGACACCACTTGAGCATACTATGTATTTAATCATCGGCGATTGGATATCAAATATTTGATAATTCTTCCATATAGTCTTAGAGAGGAAACCTGTTTCAAGATTAAAATTTGAGAAGCAACAAAAAAAGAAAGAAAACAAGGTGTGTTTTTGTTTAATCACCAGAGCATATTGATTTATTAATCATCGGCTATTACTATTAGATGTCAAACATTTTGTAAATTTGACATAATCTTAGAGAGGAAACCTGCTATATTGTTGTATCTGTAGTAAGGGATCTTTTATATGCATCATCACACAGACAGGATATCAGCTTAATGGGCCCACCGACGGGGATCGATCCCAAACCGATCGCGCACTGAGCGAGTGCTTTACCACTGAGCTACATCCCACCCCTTATGCTACATTTGTTTTCATTATAGTAGCAAGGGATCTTTTATATGCACCATGCCACAGACAGGATAGTACATACCACGGACTTAGACATACTAGTCATGGTGCACTGGTTGAAATGAGAAACAGCCCAAAAGTAAGAGGAAGTCTGTGAAAGTATATTTTTTCTTTTTCAGATTGGATTAAAAATACATAGAATTATTATCAATTCAAATGTGGCACAATATAACAGTTTTCCTTTACTATTATGTGTTGAGTGCGTCGTTAAATAAAACATTTCTCTCTCTCTCTCCTTTACTATTATACTGTTAGTACTGTTTTCCTTTACTATTATGTGTTGAGTGCATTGTTAAATAAAACATTTCTCTCTCTCTCTCCTTTACTATTATATTGTTAGTACTCTTTTCCTTTACTATTATGTGTTGAGTGCGTTGTTAAATAAAACCTTTCTCTCTCTATCCTTTACTATTATATTGTCAGTACTTACAGGTTGGGCCGTCTGAGAAGATAAAACAATTAAAAAGAATAAAGTTAAACCATCGATGTTTACTTTTATTTCTTTTCTTCTTTTTTTTCTGTCCTTTCAGTTTATTAAATCATGGTACAAAACAGTTATATCATTGGTTTTGATTCATTAACTGTATTTAGATGGCGGGCACATGATATAACTATTATATATATTATATGCAATAAACTATAATTATTATATATATTATATGCAATAAACTGTTTTCAATAATTAAAAAAAAAAAATGGGTGTTTTTTTAATGTCCAAAACACAAGAAAAAGCAATAATGATAAAGTGGTTAACTATTATAAATAAGGTGATTTTATTATTCTAGTTTTCCTTTTAATTTAAAAAAAATAAATGATTATCCTCAAAGAAAATCACTACCGTATAATATGGTTTTAATGACATAAAATATACCTATTTTCCTGTTTATTTGGTTAATCAAAAATTAATTTAAACAACTAAACTGGCTAATTAATACATAAGGAAATTACTACCTTATTATATGGTTTTAATTAAATCAAATATATATTTCTCACTGTTTATTTGGTTAATCAAAAATTAATTTATACAACTAAACTTGCTAATTAATACAAAAGGAAACTACTACCTTATTATATGGTTTTAATTAAATCAAATATATCTATTTTCCTGTTTATTTGGTTAATCAAAAATTAATTTATACAACTAAACTTGCTAATTAATACAAAAGGAAATTACTACCTTATTATATGGTTTTAATTAAATCAAATATATCTATTTTCCTGTTTATTTGGTTAATCAAAAATGTATTTATACAACTAAACTGGCTAATTAATACATAAGGAAGTTACTACCTTATTATATGGTTTTAATTACATCAAATATATATTTTTTCCTGTTTATTGGGTTAATCAAAAATTTATTTATACAACTAAACTTGCTAATTAATACAAAAGGAAATTTCTACCTTATTATATGGTTTTAATTAAATCAAATATCTTTTTTCCTGTTTATTTGGTTAAACAAATTTGAAATAAATAAACTTGCTAATTAATATTAAAGGGACATTCCTGAGTTTGCTGCATTGTAAGATGTTTCCAACTAATAAAATATTTCTACAATTAAACTTACATATTAAATATATTTTCTTGTTTAGAATATCAGTGTCTGTATATTCAATTTGTTTTTGGTTGTTTTATTATTTGTAAGAAGCCCAAACTGGAGTTTGGGAAATAAACATGCAATTTAACCTAGTACAAATATTAGAACAATCAGAAACACGTTTTATATATAATCACTAATATTTTATGCAGAAAAATGTAATTACAATTATTAAAAAGTCTCCGTTAGTTGATAACATCTTAAAATGTGCAGCAAAGTCAGGAATGTCCCTTTAAAAACCAACAGCATAAAATATAATTTATTTTTTATTTTCAGAAAAGAAAATGGCAAAAATTATGTGTAATTGTTTTAGTTATGTCTTAATTAAATGCTAAATAAAATTTATAAAATTAAATTATTTAGAGAAAATATATGGTAAGAAGTGAATTTGACATTTTAGGAAAAACTTCAAGAATATCATTAAATTCTGTTTTAATGTTGTTATGGAACACGAATAAAATAATAAAAATTATTTAATGATAGAAGTTGATAACTGAAGAACTATTGTGAGTTTTTTTAATTTAAACATTTACCCTCATGACATTATAAACTAGGGCTCCGTTCCATGAAGCGATCTTAGCACTAAGAAAGAAAGAAAGAAAGAAAGAGAGAAAGAAATGTTTTATTTAACGACGCCCGTAACACATTATATTTACAGTTATTTGGTGTCAGACATATGGTTAAGGACCACACAGATTTTGAGAGGAAACCCGCTGTCGCCACTTCATGGGCTACTCTTTCCGATTAGCAGCAAGGGATCTTTTATTTGCGCTTCCCACAGGCAGGATAGCACAAACCATGGCCTTTGTTGAACCAGTTATGGATCACTGGTCGGTGCAAGTGGTTTACACTGATCCATTGAGCCTTGTGGAGTACTCGCTCAGGGTTTGGAGTCTGTATCTGGATTAAAAATAGCACTAAGATCACTGTAAGTCCATACAGTAGTTATACACTTAAGGTGATCTTAGGGCAAAGATTGTTTCGTGGAATGGGCCCCAGGACATTAATAGGGACCATGTATGTGTTTGTGTGTGTGTGTGTGTGTGTGTGTGTGCGTGTGCGCGTGCTGTGTGTGTGTGTGTGTATGTGTGTGTCTCTCTGTATATAGGTACCTAGTGTAATATTAAGCATATTAAACTATGAAAGATCCCACTAATGGTCGTCAACTGGCCACAAGTATTTCCTTTATTGATTCAGACCCCCTTATTCTGCGTCAGTGCTCTGGGATATGTTTCAAGCTTTTGGTTCGAGTGGTCCGTTTTCATGCCTGATGGGCGCACACAATATATCGCTTTAATTTGGAAACGACGACTTTAACATGAAAATTATAGGCTTTGCTTCATATCTTTCTTGCGATTTCGAAGCAGACAGGCAGCCTGGCCCCGCCAGCGGTGGATATATGTCCTACTCAAGTATTTTTTCTGTTGGCAAGCATCGTGGGTAATTACCGCACTTGTCGACACTTATTATTGTCTGAGAGGGGGACTAACTTTCATATATTTTGTTTTGTGATGGACCCGGTTTAATTTAGCAGTGATAGGTTGCTTTGTGTTAATATATGGATACATTGCTTTACATTAGCATAATTGTTGAGACTTATCATTGTGTAACTTCCACCTTTTGTCTTTAAAGGGACATACCCTAGTTTCAGTTCATGAAAATTAACATTAAGTTTAGTTTAATTTACAAACCTGTAACACATTTTGATAAAGTCACAATTGAGTGAAACATGAGTCTTTGATTTTGAAATGGTGAAATACCCTCTAAAACAGAATAAAACTCGACTACATAACTGTTACTTCTCAGAGGCATATGCCTTTTTAAAAATATGAAAAATGCATTTTGTGATATTAAAAAACATCAGGATGACCAAAAACACTTCAAATGTATGGAAATGGATACTTTAAACAATAAAATTTAAGTAAACTATGATTTTAGTTATCAAAAAACGCCTCTAATAGTAAAAGCTATGTCTTAGTGTTTAAAACTAGGGTATGTCCTTTTAATGGCCCCAGTTTAGTTTAGCAGTGATAGGTTACTTTGCGTAATATGGATTTTGAATTTTTTTTTTTATACTTTGACAATGATTTTATTGTTGAGACTTATCATTGTCTAACTTCCACCTTTTTTTATTTGTGATGGCCCCAGTTTAATTTAACAGGGATAGGTTACTTTGTGTTAATATATGGATACATTGCTTTACATTAGCATATGGAGTTAGACATTTTAATTCTTGAGACTTATCATTATTTTTTTTGTTTGTGACGGACCTGGTTTAATTTGGTTCTATTTTAGCATGAATGGGTTACTTTACATTAACAAATGGATTTAGAAATTTTATTTGTCAAGACTTATTATTTTCAAACAGGGGATTAACTACCATCCTCTTCTTTTTCGATGGCCCCAGATTAATTTGGTTCTGTTTTAGCATGGATAGGTTACTTTATATTAACGTATGAATTTTGAATTTTATTTGTTCTCTTTCAGATGGCCAGGTTACTTTATATTGATGTATGAATTTTGAATTTTAATTTTTCTCTGACATACATATATTACTTTAAATGAACATATGAATTTTAAAATGTCAAAGTTTTTGTTTTTTACTTTGGCACTGATATGTTACTTTACATAAACCAAAATTCTACTTTGGCACTATGTTACTTTATAATAATTTTTTGTTCTACTTTGGCTCTCATTTGTTACTTTAAATTAACGTATGAATTGGGAAATTAAAAAAATATTATTTTACATTGGCATAGATATGTTACATTAAATTAACATAAGAATTTAGAAATTTAGATTTCCTTCTACTTTGACACTTTACAGTACTACTTTACATTAACATGTATGAATTTGGATTTGTTTTTCTATTTTAATTACCATTGTTATGTTACTTTATCAGCACTTGTTGAAAAAAGTATAATAATTCTCGGCAAGCCTTGGATTTCATACTTTTATCAACTCATGCTGATAAATTTGTTTATCATATAATATCTTACATTTTCAGTGCAATCAAAGTATGTGATATTTTCCTTGATCACATACTTTAAGAATTTGATAACTTTGCAAATTAGATGTAAATTAATGGAGATCTCGGCACTAGGTTTATTGACATTTAAGCAAACGTACTTTGGTGACACTCCATAATTGACGTATCCATTTTTATTCCTTAAATAAAAACAGTTCAATGGCAATTTGACACTGAAAGCTGTCCAGCGTTCAGAAAACAAAAAACGTTAGGCCCTAATTTGTTTTGATGTAAGGACATCCTCTATTTAACATATGAATTTGGAAATTTTGAATTTGTTTTTGCTTTGTTCTACTTTGTCACTGATCTGTTAATTTAGCCATTTAAATTTTCTGTTGTGGTTTGGCATCAACATAATCATCTAAATATTGTATTTCTGCTAAACTTTTGCATTCACCACAAGAAGAAAAAAACATATGAGACACTTTACAGGATCTAGAGAAGTATGAGTTATTGTGAGTTTTTTCAAAATAATTCCAAACCTCCCTCCCTAAAGAACTCCATGAACTGGGATAGGTTTTAGATGATAGTAAGACCTATAATTTG
Organism: Dracogyra subfuscus; assembly: GCA_016106625.1. Lineage (NCBI taxonomy): Eukaryota > Metazoa > Mollusca > Gastropoda > Neomphalida > Peltospiridae > Dracogyra > Dracogyra subfuscus. The sequence goes on along the minus strand of JAECMU010096377.1, from coordinate 2,572 downwards.
AAAACAATCCACAAGTTTTTAATTTCTGATTAATAAATTAATTTACAAGAATAAATTATGTTCCACTTAAAATATTTTTATTCTGATCTATTTTAACACTAATAAACCAGCCTCCGTGGTGTGGTGGTTAAACCATCGGACATAAGGCTGATAGGTACAGGGTTCGTAGCCCGGTACCGACTTCCACCTAGATAGTGTTTTAACAACTCAGTGGATAGGTGTATGACCACTATACCTCTTCTCTCTCACCAACCACCAACCAAGTAACGACTAACTCACTGTCCTGGACAGACAGCCCAGATAGCTGTGATGTGCCCAGGATAGTGTGCTTGAACCTTAATTGGCTATGAGCATGAAAATAAGTTGAAATGACATGTAGTGAGTTTCCTCTCTAAAACTCTATGTCAAATTATCAAATGTATAACATCCAATAACCAATGATTAACAAATCAATGTGCTCTACGTGCAAGATAGAAATATTCTTAGTGTAAATATGCATACAAATTTAAAAGCAAATTACTAGTAAAGATTGTAGTTTATGTTTACACTATATTTCTGTTTAAAGAAATAAATAATATTTTAATGCAGTATAAAAATAAGAAGATTAAAATTTGTCTAGATTTTACTGGATGTGTATTTCAATAAAAATATTTTTTAAAAACAACAACAACAACAAAACGAGTTATGTATAAATTTTTAGGAATTTATCGATGTATAAAAGTCACAAATGGTATAAAATCGCATAGCGTATCGAAGTGATTTTATACTACATTTGTGACTTTTATACATCGATAAATTCCTAAAAAATTAGAAACAATTCTTATAATTACAAACAGTACAAGAAGTTGTTATAGATGTACATTTTATAAAATGTAGATTCTGACCCTGTAATAAAATATTATGAGTCTTTGGTATGACATCATATTTTAAACATGACGTCAGAGAAAGTTCTTTACAGTGAAGGGGAGATTAAACTAGTGAATACAAGAACTTTCTAGAAACATCTAGCAAGTTACATTTGGTATAAAAACACTTTGAACACGAACAGAGACAGGCAATTTTTATATCAACAAACAACATAGCCACATGTTGCTTTATATCTGAGTTCTGTGCAGATGCCTCATCCTATTTTCACAATCACATCTGCCAAAGACCGAAGATGATGACAACAACTGATCACGGTCTTCCGTGATGACGTATTTTTATGAGGTTTATCGAAGGATAATGCTTGCTTTTTTTAGTGACGTCAGCCAATCAGAATACAGTAAATCGTATAAATTTGGAAAGTTTGTAATTAAAAAACTTTGAATGAGTGCATAAAAACTCAAATATTACAATATTAAGACAGGAACAATTATACAATGCATCTGTAACAGGGAACGCCTTTTCTCATACTATCAAATTTACTACAAGCTATTTATTTCTCAACACATTGATTTTCAAATTGCACATAAAAATGGATTTGTCTTGGTTATTTCCAAAACATTTTTACTTTTCTTCTTACATCAAACCAAAAAATTATAATTAATTTTTTTCAAAAACACTTTTATTTTTCTTCTTACATCAAACCAAAGTGAAATTATTTACAAAACAAACATTTTTGTAGGACGATGGGATGGACTACGGTTTCCATTTGAAAATAAACTACATACTTTGAATTCAGGTTAAAAATAAAAGCTTGTATTTAGCTTGTATTTCAGTAATCAGAAGCAATTAAAGACTGTATTTGTGGTTCCAAATTGTAAATAAAATAATTGTAATATGCAGTGTAAAAAAAATTTAAAAAAAAAATTAAGGACCATATTGACAAAGCCTGTTTTTGACATGCATGCAATGCTACCAACATGTTTTTACAATACTTAAACCATAGTGATCCCATCCTTCTACAAAAATTAAAAACAGGCTACATAAATTCAGGTCTAAAAATCTTCCATTCTGATGAATATAACCTACTGTACTGCACCCATCACAGGGCTTCTAGAATTTATAAACATCCACTAGCCATAGGATCAGTGATTTTAAAAATGTACTAGCCATGATTAAATATTCACTAGCACTACTTTAAATAAATACAATTTTATTTTTACTACTACTAATATCAAATATGTCACCTCAAGAGAGAGATTGAGCTTTAAAAAAACTTAGATTGAGGTGGAAAGAGGGGGAAGGATATTCATATTTGCAAAATATGTAAATGCTGCATTTGGTTCAAGGGTTGTTTTTTTCACTAGCCATTGGGCTAGTTATAGTAATTATTTACTAGCCTAACACTGAATATCCCTAGCCATGGGAGAGGAGGCTACCATAATCTAGAAGCCCTGGGTATATCAACATACATGTACTGCATTGGACAAGGGTTGTGTTTTTCACTAGCCATTGGGCTAGTTATAGTAATTATTTACTAGCCCAACACTGAATATCACTAGCCATGGGAGAGGGGCTACCATAATCTAGAAGCCCTGGGTATATCAACATACATGTACTGCATTGGACAAGGGTTGTGTTTTTCACTAGTCATTGGGCTAGTTATAGTAATTATTTACTAGCCCAACACTGAATATCCCTAGCCATG
>JAECMU010096375.1:0-10927 GCA_016106625.1 Dracogyra subfuscus | reverse complement strand
GGATAATACTGTATTGTATATATATATATATATATATATATATAATTATAAGATCTCTTGCTAATGGAAAAAGGTAGCAGGTTTTCTCTCTTAGACCATATGTCAAAATTATCAAATAGCCAATGAATAATAAATCAATGTACTCTAGTCACTGGGGTCATTAAACAAAATAAATAAACATAATTCTCCTAAGTTCAAGGGCCATAACTCTGTCAACAATCAGTAAATTGTCATAAAAGTCCAACTTTATCTGTAATAATATATTATAAAGTATTTCAACCAATATCTGAAGGCATTGTGAAAAGAAATATCTGAAAAACTATACGTGGGACAGACCAACAGAAGCACACAGATGAAGCCTACAGTCCCATCCGGACGGACAGACGGACGACATGTTTTATAAGGAAGGAAGGAAGGAAATGTTTTATTTAACTACACCCTCAGCACATTTTATTTATGGTTATATGGTGTCGGTTAAGGAGCACACAGATATTGATAGAGGAAACAACCTGTCACCACTTCATAGGCTACTCTTTTTTATTAGCAGCAAGAGATCTTTATATGCACTATCCCACAGACAGGATAACACATACGACTGTCTTTGATATACTAGTCATGGTGCACTGGCTGAAACGAGAAATAGTCCAAAGGGCCCACTGATGGGGATCGATCCCAGACCGACCGTGCATCAAGCGAAAGCTTTACCAACAACAACACCAACACACTCACATGCACCTGTGCTTTGTTTTTAACTATGGATGAGATTTTCATTGTATGTCCTCTTCTATTCTGACATGGTCAACTGATATGACAAATACCATGCAAGCCAAATCCAATTCACAGACAATTATAGTCTACACTGGCAATCATTCAGCTGTCTACCACAGGCAGGCTGGTATCCATCACTTTGATACAACTCCTTCAGATAAATGGACATTTGCATTGAGACAGTTAATGACAGATTTCAAGTACGAGATATCGTAAGCAATGCATTTAACATGCATCACGAGTTGTAACGAGTCAAGTAAACCACACAAGCACAATTTACAGATTAATCCTTTCCAACTATGCAAAGGGAAATCCCGTTAAAAAAAAATCACCGTTCAGACTATAGAGCAGGAAATCCCCATGTGTGTTTTCAGTTTGTGTTTACCACCAAATTTGTCACAGGTTGACATGTGCAATAGAGGCAGTGCTAACAACAACATCCTGTAGAAGATTTACATGGTTTGACATAAGAATGTGATCATTTATTCAGAACTTGTCATCCGATTTGGTATAACTGTTCTTTTAACTGCAACAGCGCCATCCATTTTCGATAATACGACCTTCACGGAAAATGGCAGCAATAGTAATGTTTTATCGGAATGTAAAAGTGATAACTCTGACAGAATTCCACTAGCTGAAATACTATCACGAATTCAAGATGACGTACCACTTTCAAGATTTGCACATGGTCGGAGAGATTTTCTAAATGGGTTTATTAATTTACATCTTTTCATAGAAATCTGGTATGTTTTAATAACCAGTGACTTTGTTTAATATACCTCTATATGTGTATACTAATGAACTTCTTCTCATAGAAAACTGATTTATGTTTACAAATATGCGTGAACCAGTCTTCTACTATGAATAATAAACAAGTTATTATCAAATAACCATCTGTAAATTTATCCTTTGTTTAACTGTCAAATACAGTAATTCCTGGGGCACTTTGAAAACGATGGGTTAACGAGTCTGAAAGGGTCAAAGACCAGATTTCATTTATCCACACAGACACATGTATGCATTAAATTGGGGACAGTCTTTGCCAAGAATTATTTTTTTATTTTATTTTATTTTATATACGATGCACTCAACACATTTTAATTACGGTTATATCGGCATCGAACATATGGTTATGTTGAGAAAAAAACCCAGTGGTTAGCTGACGGGGATCGATCCTAGACCGACCAAGCATCAGGCGGGCACTGTACCACTGGGCTATGCTGCCCGCTTCTTTGCCAAGACAGGCAAGTGATCTTTCCAGTTCTCCTCCACTCGCTTAAAATATTTTTAAAATTTAATATACTTTATTTGAAACTTCATGTAATTGCTCACCGAGCACCGCAACAGGAAGGGATCTTCAGTTCGCCTCGATTCTGATTACTACGAAAATTGAGACTGAGGTAGGATTCCACTGGAATCATACAAATTATGTACCATATATTGCCATGTATAAGCCGACTTTCGAAGTCTAAAAACACTTTTCAAAAGAAGATAGTTGGCTTAAACATGGAAGCAACAAATTGGTTCATAAAAACATGATCGAAAACATTCCCGACTGCAACTTATAAATTTTGATCAGACACTTAAAGCCTTTCACATACTATGTAACAATACCAGTATTAATAAAATGCCCATCATGTACTTTTTTGTTCTTGAATGCATTACGAGGTTGATGAATACATTTTATTAAAATCTACTTGTGTTATTGTCATTTCAATGGTTAAAATGTGTTCTTTCCAACCATCTGCCATCTTTGTTTGACAGGACCAGTCCTTCATCTAACAAATTTAAGATACAAAACTTGTGGACAGACAGGATAACACATACCACGGCCTTTGATATACCAGTCATGGTGCACTGGTTGTAGTAAGAAATAACCCAGTGGATCCACCGACGGGCATCGATCCCAGACCGACAGTGCATCAAGCAAACACTTTACAATTGAGCTACATCCCGCCCCACACAGCTTATGGTTCAGTGTTCATAAAAATGTACAGTGAAATGTTTTAAGAGGGATCCAGTTTAAAAAGGGACTCTGTATAACATCCGGTTTTGAGGGAATTCCAGTTTACAAAGGGTCCGGTCTAGAGAGGTTTCACTATTTTATTACACAAACACATCAATCAAGTCATTTTGCATATATTTCCATATGTAGTACTTGATGAGATACACCAATCCTTATGGCGTAGCATATGGAGTCCATTCAACCTACCGTACATGTATTTGCATACCCAGTGACTTGCAGAGAATGTATTAAGGATTCCAGTCATTACATATGCATAATCACATAATAGAGTATGATGAATCCAATGAACATGGTGATTATATGGTTAAATGGAAATTGTCTCTTAAAGTGTACATCATTGATTTGTGATTGTCATTACCAATACACTTAATTACCAGTCCTTTCAATTCAGAAAATTACCTCAGTAAATATTAATGCTTCAGCAAAAGTAGTTTACTTCAAGTTCAAAAAAAAAACTATATATAGGGAATAACTGGTTTTATTCTGCTCAGGTCGAATGGCAAATGCAGCCTGGCTGAGCCTCAATGCATTCACCATTCTAACCTTCGCAGGATCAAGCCGATATCTTAAAGACAGTAACCGGTTATTTCTTTTATCCTGCAATCCCACAGGAATAGTTGGCAAATTGTTATTTAATCTATTTTTGTGTACACAAATCGAGTATCGTCAACCTAGCAAGGTTTTTGCCATACGACATCATACAAGATACATGACGTCATTCTTTGTAAGATGCTAGCTACAATGTACATTCATCAAATTGAAAAAGTGTTTCTAAACTCCAATTCATAAATAAATATATAAGTTTGGTATTGTTATCTCAAAAGTTATTTGCATTTACTGTACTAAAACAAATGATTTAAATATTGTTTATTGAAAATCTAGTCTGAAATACTCGAGTCGAGTCAGTGACCAAAAATATAGAGATTTATCTATAGTCATCATATCTTGCCACTATACATATATATATATATATATATATCTGTGTGTATGTGTGTGTGTGTGTGTGTGTGTGTGTGTGTGTGTGTGTAGCCATAGAGAGAAAACACATTTACTGTTAATTAGAAAATATTAGCAATCTTAAAATTGAGCAAAATTCAAATAAGTGACATACAATGTATTAATAACATAGAACTTCAGCAAGGCGATCATATCAAAAACTGAAAAACTAATAAGTTTAAGTTGTGGGATCAGCTGAAATACTGTTGTTGACGAATCTTGACAAACACCTTGAGTTTAGTAGAACATTGCAGTAATGTGCATGCTAACTAAATATTGTTGTTTGCTATCCTTTTGGTTTGATTAGTAGCATATAACCATTGTTGTGTCTTCAATTAATCACAGACAAAACAATCATACAAATGTATTTGTCTTTAAATCTAGCTTCATGAAATAGCATTTTGTAAGGCCTCGCTACATTCAAAAATATTTTATGCTCTATATTTCCTCATTTACAGTACACATTTATTTAAATTGCATCATCAGAAAAATACTAATCCCTCCTTTAAATTCAGCGTTTTACATTACCAATGCTGAACACTGATGCCTCCAAGTTGGCACATGCACATATATATTTGGACCATCCATGCTGCTCACTAGATAGAATGAGTTGATGGTTTACATAATTAAATGTGAAATGAACAGCATAATTATCAGTCCTTCATGTTTTAAAACACCAGGTAAATGATAAATCACTATCCTTATAAGCTCAAGGAGTTTACATAATTAAATGTGAAATGAACAGCATAATTATCAGTCCTTCATGTTTTAAAACACCAGGCGAGTGATAAATCACTCTCCTTATAAGCTCAAGGTGAGTGGTTTTTATTACCATACCAACCTCTGCAGTTGCCCACGGCAATCGGCAATGCCGTGGAATTTTTAATTCTACACAGCACTTTTTTGCCATAGCATGGTGGTTTTTTTTGGCCATAGACATTTTCTTAATTGTGGGGTTTGCAGTACATAGGCAAGATCTCGAGTAAAGCTTGCACATACTGACACAGACAAGTTTAGAATAGCACACATTAGACAATTCCAGAAGCAATGTAATTATGATAGTATCCAAACACTGGAGTTAAATCAGCTGCTTGTCAACTGTCCAATTGGAGGCGCCCGGAAATCATGAATGTAAGTGGACAATAAAAAAAACCTCTTCACAGATAAAAATTAGTATGTGCTTAGGGGCACAAGCGTGATCACGCACCTCTGCTGTGAAGGACTGAATTCTATATATTTGTGTACTCACCTTCATCATTTTTCCGTGTGTGTAAAGGTTTATCCTGGCACCATCTGGAGGACTCACGGTCCAACATATTGTTTAGTTACTGCATGCACTTCACAACACACTGAACACACACATGTACATGTATATCATAACCTTTGATGTACCAGTCATCAGCTGCACTGGTTGGAATGGGAGACAAGTCTCACCATATCCACTGAGGGGAACCTGTCCTATGATTGGCCACAACCACTGGGTTTAACCTACATTTACAGATCGCACTCTAAAACATCAATGAGAACATACAATAATCTCAGCTAAGTGCAGACAATGTACACAGGCTGATCTATATACTACACAACGCACAGACAAATCCACAAACAGATAGGCATATGTACCATTATATCAGAACAGCTGTTGAGCTTTTACTGCACCATCTGACACAGGCTTCATGATATGAAGGTCTAGCTCTAATGACCAAGAGTGTCAGTGATGGTAATAATGATGTCCCCAGTGTTTATATTGGTGGGCTAGTGGAATTTACAAACCCACTAGCCTATGTGGCTGGTGACATATCAAAAACATTGTTTATACCCTGGTGTTTATCAACATTGTCTTGATATAATCACCAAGTCTCATGCAGGTGGTGGTAATGATAATGTCCCCAGTGTTGATCATCCAGGGTGGAATTGTCTTAAGTATAATCACCAAATCTGATGGTTGTGGTAATAATGATGCCCCCTGTTATCATCTAGGGTGAAATTGTCTAAGTATAATCTCCAAATCTGACAGTGGTGGTTGTGGTAATGATGATGTCCCCTGTGTTTATCATCCATTGAACTTGTCTAAGTATAATCTCCAAAGCTGACTTTGGTGGTGGTAATGATGATGTTCCCTGTGTTTATCATCCATTGAACTTGTCTAAGTATAATCTCCAAATCTGACAGTGGTGGTTGTGGTAATGATGATGTTCCCTGTGTTTATCATCCATTGAACTTGTCTAAGTATAATCTCCAAATCTGACAGTGGTGGTGGTGGTAATGATGATGTTCCCTGTGTTTATCATCCATTGAACTTGTCTAAGTATAATCTCCAAAGCTGACTTTGGTGGTGGTAATGATGATGTTCCCTGTGTTTATCATCCATTGAACTTGTCTAAGTATAGTCTCCAAATCTGACAGTGGTGGTGGTGGTAATGATAATGTCCCCTGTGTTTATCATCCTGGGTGAATTTGTCTAAGTATAATCTTCAACTCTGACAGTGGTGGTGGTGGTAATGAGGATGTCCTCAGTGTTTATCATCCATTGAATTTGTCTAAGTATAATCTTCAACTCTGACAGTGGTGGTGGTGGTAATGATGATGTACCCTGTCAGTGTTTCTGCCAGAACTACATTTTTGAGTATGGCACTATGGAATTGAATGCAACCCGTCAACAGGGGACATGGGTTAAATTTGGGGCTAGCATTAAGAAAATCATACAGTAATAACAAAGATTAATTAAGTTTTTCAAAAGATTAACTTTTAAAAATTTCGGTATGGCGCAATACTCATTTTACCCTCCGACAGAAACCCTACCTGTGTTAATCATCCAGGGTGATTTATCACTGAGATGGGCCCACCAGCAGGGATCAATCCTAGACTGACCATGCATCAAGTGAGCACTTTACCACTGGGCTACAGTATGTCCCACCCCCACACTTGCCTTTAATTAACGGCTCTATCTACAGATTTATCAACTTGCCAGATTTTATGGTTTCACAGATTTCATTAGATTTACCACATGTAGACAGGAATGTAGCTGGACTGAATGCAGTTGATCATTACAAAGCAGATTGCCAGGTTTCCAACAGAGGGTACAAACGGTATCCTAAACTCTCGGAAATTAATGGATACATTTTTGTTAATTTTCAGATCTATTAATAGTATTATAGTAAAAATATGAATGTACTGTCTAATTTCAAAAGATTTCAGTCCTTAGTTGGGGCATTTATGTTATGTCATGTCATAGGGTTTAACGTGCACATTCAGAACAAGCTGTTGTAGTGCATGCCTGTCGTGGGCGCAAGAGCTTGCGAAGCAAGCTCTTTCGTCCAAGACAGAAAGTTGGGGGGGGGGGATATAGGAGGGACCGCCTGCACTGGCAGATGCAAAGGAGCACCAGCAGTCTGATCAAGATCGGTAGCAAGCAGGGGGTGGTGGTGGTGGGGCATTTATAATCTGTTTTGTTTTTATTACATCCCTTCAAATTATTTACTGACAGAAAGCATGGATTGTTTATTTTGAGCAGCACTGGCTTCCGGTAATCTTGTCATTTCGAGCCTTGTCTCTATGTTAGGATCCAAATGCTGCAATGATCATTACAATTTTTTTAAATTTTTTTAAAGACGTTACATCAATAAGAAAATAAGCAGGATGTCCATTGTTTTCAAAGTGGGAGGTGGCGAGGTTTACCTAGGACACCGGCCCACAAATCAATCAAATTAATCTGTAGTGACGTCAGACGAGGAAAAACTTCTATAAACCTTAACATAACAGGAAACTGTTGACATCAGCATTAAATATTGAAAACATTGTTAGCGGATGTTCACAGTAATCAACGTTTCACAAGCATATATACAAAGCATGTATTTATACCTTTTGGTTCTATAAACCTTGATCAGCTCAGTCTCACCCTTATTAAAAGTGTACCAGTACATACATCAAAATATTTTACAAGGAATATTTCAATTAAGATATTTTTTGTTTACAAAGCACTGACATTAACAATCATCCCCCCAACAGCATACCTGTACACGTAGTCTGCATGCTTGTGAAAATGTTGATGATTGTCTATGGCCCATTGTAAATGTCATTTTATCAACACAGGGGCGGGGCATAGCCCAGTGGTAAAGCATACACTTGATGTGTGATCGGTCCAGGATCAATCCTCGTCAGTGAACCCATGGGGCTATTTCTCATTCTAGTCAGTGCTCCACAACTGGTGTAACAAAGGCTGTGGTACATGTATGTATTATCTTGTCTGTGGGATGGTGCATATGAAAGATTCCTTGCTGTTATCGAAAAAGAGTAGCCCATGAAGTGGCAGCAGCAGATGTCCTCTCTCAGTATTTATGTGGTCCTAAACCATATGTCTGTTGCCATATAATCATAAATAAAATGTGCTGAGTGCATCATAAAATAAAATAAAATTCTTTATTTTAATGACACCACTAGAGCTCACTGATTTATTAATCATTGGCTACAGAATATGAAACACTCTGGCATGTAGTCTTCAGAGAATGTACATCGCAACTCGTATATCAAAGGCCATGGTATGTGCTATCCTGTCTGTGGGATGGTGCATATATAAAAGATCCCTTGCTACTAATGGAAACATGTAGTGGGTTTCCTCTCTAAGACTATATGTCAGAATTAACAAATGTTTGACATCCAATAGCCAATGATTAATTAATCTGTGCTCTAGTGGTGTCGTTAAACAAAACAAAGTCTGTTACACCTTTTCCCATTTGCAGCAAAGTATCTGTTATATATATGCTGCATATAATGCACTTTTTATGTGGGTCATTCCGTGTCAAACCCTACCATCTCTAATTTCAGTGAAATTTGGTAAATAGAGTTATTTTGGCCCAAAAACCTGAAATTCTAAGTTTCAGATCAATCAGACCAACGGTTAAATTTTGTCAAAAAAGGGCTTGTCATTTGGGTTACTTTTGGGCTGATGACCTTTTGACCTATATTATGACCTTGAAATTGACTTTGTGGGACATGTGACCTTGATTAAAATTGTAGCCCAACATGTTATCTACAACATATAAAAAAAATCGGAGGTGGAAAATGTTTCATTAGTCAGCAATTTCAAATTGAAATATGTTTGCCCGCTGTTGTTCTATGCTGTCTGTGTCTAGACTGCATGTATTTCACTATTAAATATATTAGCGTCAACACTGTAAATGTAATGAATGTTAATGATACAATATAGTGTGGCAACCAGGCAACCAACTGATGAAGGAAAACAGAATCTATAAATCACTACTGGCAGTTTCCTTCATCTTTTGTTAATTTTATAAATTATTGTATTTCTGTTTATTTTGAGGAGTCTGACTACTTGATTGAAGTCACAAGCTTTCTAGTCTGTAACTATCCATGTTGAACTCTTTGGAGATTCTGACAAGATAATTTGGGCAGATACTGTAATTTCTGGATGAAGAAGATTTCAAAGATGGGTTTTTTTATAACACAAAGTACATCCCTTTCTGGAATCCAACACCGATCTGCTTTTGACAGCCAGTGGAACTGCCTTGAAGGTCTATGACGGTGCATTAACTCAGTGTGTGCGCTTAACTTTTTTTTTGAGTAGCCATCCTGGCAAGTGGTGACAGCATTTTCACTTGCCCAGGTCTATTTTCACTTGCCTGAATAATATTTTCTTTTTTAAAACAACAATATTGCAACAGATTATAAGAGAAAACACACCAAAAAAACAAAAAAACAAAAAAATCGGTCGCCAGGCGAGCAACCTTACTGTGGGTTAATTTTTTCTTTATTTTTTCGTGTGTTTTTTTGTTTAACAACGCACTCAACACATTATAATTACGGTTATATCGGTGTCGGAGTGGGTTGTCAGTCACCCGTCGTCATTTTCAGTCGTCAGGGGCGATCGGGCGACCATTAAGTTCGAACCCTGTTAACTTGACGTTATAGTCTCCAAATTCCTCTGGAACTTCATCCAGCAAATCAATCCGAGGAAGACCATCATACTCATAGAGGCTGCAGATAAAGTTCTGCACCTTTATATCTAGTGGAATTAGTGAATCATCATTACTGTCATCGAAATTGCTAGTATTTTGAATTTGTACCAATTTGGGTGGATTGGATTGTGAACTCAGTTTGAAAACCTTCATTGTAGACCGATAATGTAACAAAACGATGGTACTGCATAATTTTGTTTAATAACACCACTATAGAGCTCAATGATTTATTAATCATTGGCTATTGGATGTCAAACATTTTGTAATTTTAACATATAGTCTTAGAGAGGAAACCTGTTACATTTTTCAATTAGTAGCAATGGATCTTTTATATATATGCACCATCCCAGAGACAGGATAGCACATACCATGGCCTTTGATACACCAGTTGTGGTGCACTGGATGGAGCAAGAAATAGCCCACTGACAGGGATCATTCCCTGTCAGTACACCAAGTGAGTGTTTTACCACTGAGCTACGTACCGCCCCTGCCATCTATTTAACTGTATACAATGAAATAGCATTTGTTTGGCATTTTAAAAAAGTTCCATATATATATATATATATGACTATTTTTCTGCCATTTATTGCTGAATTGTGACAATTCCATTTTTTAAATTCTTTATCCATTAAAAAATTGGTTTTATACTTCATTATTTATACATGTCTAACATTGTAGGCCTATCACCAAGTGCTATAAGTTGCTCTGTTGCTTAAAGGGACATTCCTGGGTTTGCTGTCACTAATAAGATGAGGTGGGATGTCACTAATAAGATGTTTCCGACTAATAAAATATTTCTATGATTAAACTTATATGTTAAAAATATATTTTCTTGTTTAGAATGATATATCAGTATCTGTATATTCAACATGTTTCTGGTCATCTTAATATTTTTATAGGAAATAAAAGTAAATTTAACCCAATACAAATATTAGAACGATCAGAAACATGTTTAATATACAGCTACTAATATTTTATGCAGGAAAATATATTTGATATTTAATTACAATCATTAAAACGTCTCTGTTAGTCGATAACATCTTAAAAATTGCAGCAAACTCAGGAATTTCCCTTTAAGGTACAGGCCTATGCTTGAAACCTTAGAAAATAAGTATCAAATTGTGATTCAGTAATTTATATATATATATATATATATATATAT
>JAECMU010096354.1:0-13008 GCA_016106625.1 Dracogyra subfuscus | reverse complement strand
ACAAATAACATTGCAGAGCAATATCCATTACAATATAATGTACATTTTGCTGATATCAGAATTTCATTTAGCAGATTCTGCTTAGCTTTTTCAAAAATACGCTGCTTCATTTTCATTAGAGTATAATGTACGATAATGACATTCTGGTTTATCCAAAGATGATCAAATCCATGTTCATTTAAACTTCTTTTTTTTCTCACAAAAACTGCCCAGTTATTAGAACAAGATTTTAATGTGTTACTCGATATTACAAATATTTCGTACGCTGTTTTCAAAATACACTTTTCAGTAGTTGTACCCAGTGCTTAAATATTCTGTACAAACTTTGATATTTTAGGGGATATCTACCCAATTCACAATAAACAAATGCATTATGTGTAGATTTGTTTTTTAACGCCGAACAAATGCTTACAGAAATCGATATGCACTTACATCAACAAGAATAGAGTGGGTTCTCGGAAGTAGTATGGTTCAGCATTAGTTTGTATAAAATAGATTTCACAATCATTGATATATAAATTGAATAGAATTGGCGAAATTACTTCCCCTTGTGCTAAGCCAAGATAACTGGTGAAATAATCTGTTAGTGTTCCATTTTGTGTTACACATGCTTGGTATAAAGATCGGATTACGTTTAATAGTTTACCCCGGATTCCGACCTATGATAATTTGTACCATAAGTAGTTTCTATTTACCGAGTCGAAAGCTTTAGAGAAATCTACAAATGCACAATAAAGCCTCCCTTTTTTAACCAAGGCGATGGCTATTATAGAGTGTAGAGAAAATATTGCATCTGTTGTACTGTAGCCTGGTTTAAAATCGAACTGAGCCTCACTTACGATGTTTTTATTTCCGACCAATAAGTAATCTTTTGTTTAAAATGGAAGTGAATAGTTTACCAAGATGACTTAACAGACTAATACCTCAAATTTTTTTTGGGTCATTAGCATCACCTTATTTATACACAGGAACAAGTATTGCGGTTGACCAGCTCTCGGGGAAATAACCTGAATTTAGAATGTCGTTAAGTGCAAAGGTGACAGTATTTCTCTACATTCTATATAATACTCATTTATAAGCTCAGCCAGGCCACAAGCTTTATCCCTTTTAAGATCGCTGATCGCTGTGTTAATTTCTTCTACTGTAATTTCAGCATCAAGACTTTCATAAACACTTTCATAAGTATTGTCGACACCAACATCAAATACATCTCGATATGTCTCATTCTCTTCAGACCTATCAGGCAGTGATTTAAAATGTTCAAATATGTCATTCAGAGAAACACTGGGTTGCAAGTACTTTTTATATTTAATTTTGCTATAAAATTATTTAGGATTGCTAATTCTTAATACTCCAACATACTTCCTTCATTCTTTTTAGTATAGACTATTTAACTTTATAGTGATTTTTATTTCGCCGTTATTAATTGTCTATGTCTATGATCATTTTTTTAATTTATTAAAATCGTCCAATTTACTTTTTGTATGCATGATCTAGCTGTTTCAAATCGTCGTTAAACCAAGGCTTGTCAGTATTTCTTACGATTTCTTGTTCCGTCATTGCGTTTTGGTACTGTTTTACAGAGAGGCGACATAATTGTTTTTAAAGTATCGGTGAACATATTAACTTAATTATTAACATCTTCCTCAGATATGAAATCAGACTTAGTAATGGGGTCTCTAAGCTCATCATAATTAAAACATACTGCCATCACACACTGATGTTTATACTCAACTTTCCATTTAAAGACGTCCTTGATATTATAATCTGACTCATCCTCTATAGTTCTTTTGCACTCGTGGGTGATTGGCATAAACAACTTGAGCTGACAGTGCAAGGGGGCATGGTCAGAATATTCAGTAAAACGGCATACAATATACTTGCTAATATATTCAAACATTTGAAAGTTTGTAAGAATGTAATCAATTACACTATATTCATTAGCACCACAGAATGTGTAATCATTAGCAAAGTCATCTGTGTGTTTGCAACACGAAGAGTGGTGCTTCTACATAAATTTATATTTAAGAGCCTGTTCCCGAAGTCGTTCGCAACGACATCTGTGTTTGTGCATCGAGCCATCTGCACGCCATTTGCATATGTAATCAGCGACTATAACGAGTCGAGCATAGAACTGTGCAGTTGACCATTTACAATAAAATCGGACTGGGTTCCATTTCTGCTATTAAAATCGCCTATCACCATCATTTTGCCCTTATTTGAATAATATTCGATATTTGTTTCATTTAATAAAATAGACCACAGCCGTATTGTTTATAAAACGTGGAATTTGAAGGGGGTACGTAAATACAAGCCACATAAAGGTCATAATCAAACTGGATAATTGAATTATCTTTTTTCAACTAAATAATACTATCAAATTTTACTTCAGCTGTTGTATAGGGTTTATATTCTTTTTTCACAAAAATAACTGAACCACCTCCTTGTCTATGGTCAGATCTTTTTCTAGGTACTATAATAATGTTATAACCATCGAGTTTATAAGTAAAGTCATTTGGAATCTGACATTCACAAAAATATATAACATCATATATTCTTATAAAAGCAGAACACTTTAAATCATTTAGGTGGGGTTTTTTTCTAGGCCCCCGGTTACATTCCACGACAAACGTTTTAGGTCATGGGGGAACTTTCTCATCGCCTTCTCCTGTGTGTCCTACTTTTGCTCGGTAGTAGCAGGGGTGGGTGTCGATCTGTCATCCGCAAAATGTGAATCGACGAAGCCTTTCTCACAAAAATGTACAGGTAACGTTTTTGTTGTTCATACCCAGATAAACGTAGAATAAATAACAGCCAATAATTATAATTAAATTCGAAACATACTTACTAATAATAACATTAAAAGTTCATATTTTATCTCGAATTATTGTTTTCGTTCGTAGCAATAACGCTCAAAAAGACAAGGTACCATTACAAAGTGGCGTTATCAATATGACGTTCCCTGGCAACGTTATGTTTACGTTCTTCGAGTAATGAACAAAATCGCGTTGCTATGGTACATGTATGACATTAGACTAATGAATGTAACGGAAATCTAATTATATGTACATATATGTATGCATTACTATTACATTATAATTATATAAATGTTACCATTAGTATTATACGATAGGAGTTTTTTTATATTTATGAATCGTCACCTGTCTGCATAGAATTCACAAGTAAGTATATTTAATGATTTTATACCCAGGTTATCGGTCGTTTCGATGTGTTGGATATATTCGACTTACCCAAATATTTTATACCAGTAGTAATCAGTAGAAAACAATATATTTCTTTTATATTTTGTAATTGTTTTTGGAAGGTAGATGCAGAGGTGCATCGTTTAAAGTACCAATATAAAAAAGCAATTTTGAATCGTAAATACATCTAAGGTGTTAAGAATGACATAGGTCAGTAACACTAATGAATATTCATTTGCATTACGTCCAATGAATATTCATTGGAATAAACAAGGATTACGTTGTTCAGTACCTGTTCTGTAATGGTCAGGTTGTCTTTTGACGAAAGCTCACTTGGTTGTACTTGAGGAATGCTGGAAGGTATCCACATCGAGAAGGGCTGATTAACATAAGGGTCTGAAATTCGATAAATCAAATGATACTGACTGTATGTATTATTGTCGCGTTTGAACTAATATACACAATTGAATGCGTATGTTTATATATTATATTAAAGTATATTGCACAAATTTAGACATATAGGTAGATAACTTTGTGTTTGTTAAACAACAATCAGGATGCACGACATATACATAATAACTGGTTACCGTCTTACGATATCGACTTTATCATGATTTCGCCATACGTGTTAAATGTTTTGTCGCCTGTAAAATCCATACATCAAAACAAAATAGTTCTTAAAAGTGTATTGTCACAGACCACTGACCTATTTAATCGTCTAACACAGTATTACCTGAACAAACATAATTTGATTTGTCCATAAATATACTTTATTCAATCATCTTCATAACCACCATACCATTTATTAATGACATTTTGTAAAAATAATTGAATTATGACAATGGTCCATAATTCAATAACTAAAATTGTCGAGAGGGATGACATGGATTTCACTCTATCCGTGACAGTATGCCTTTAAATAACAACTATATATTTGATATTTCTACGCTATTTCTACATTAAGATTGTCTGCAAAAAGGTTTTAAAACTGAGCTTTAAAACTGGGCTATGTCCCGCCACTTTTTTACATTAAGTTTACCGTAGAAACTTATGAATCGTATGCATGGTTATTTGCATACTATCGATTGCTGTGAATCAAAACATTGATCCGTGTGTACCATGAGTACATGTATGCGGTTACTGACTTGAACGAACTGGCCTAGGTGATGTAGGGGTTAAACTATCGAACATAAGGCTGGTAGGTACAGGGTTCGCAGCCCGGTACCGTCTCCCACCCAGAGTGAGTTTTAACGCCTTAATGGGTAGATTTAAGACCACTACATCCTCTTATCTCTCACTAACAACTAGCAACTAATCCACTGCCATGGACAAACAGCCCAGATAGCTCAGGTGTGTGCCCATGACAGTGTGCTTGAACCATAATTGGATATAAGGCAGATAATAAGTCAAAATGAAATGAAATGACTTGTAAGTGGTGTTTCATGACGCGATAAAAAAACATTTGGTTCAGTGAAAGGTAGAGTTAATAAGTGCGGTTAGATAGGCATAGGGATTAAGCAATGGTCTGCATATACAACGGGGGGGGGCCCCCCCCAATCTGAATGCAGTGAGGTTGCAAGTATTTCAGGTGCTAGTCACCCTGAGTAACACTTCAATACATCCACGCAATCTTCCACCCACATCATCTTCATCAAAGTACCATCAGGTCCAGGAATGCATGGGCAATTCTTTAAATCCAGAATCATTAGGATGGAATATATCTGATTCCATTATGATTTATATTCATACACACCAGGATCCTGCACCAAAGTCGCTACTAGAACTTGTTAGGTGTCAATGTAAATCTGGTTGCAGTACCAATTGGTGTAAATGCAGGCGCCAGGGTTATAATCGTTAAACATGTTCAGAATGCAGAGATGAAATCAACAGAGCAAGATGACAATGACTTGGGTACATGAGTTGGTTATATGTTAACCTATTCAAGTAATTACATTAGCTGTTTCTAAAATGTCAATTCATACTTCCAGGCTTTCTATTAAAACATAATTTAACGAAATTCGTCAAGCGCTCATTCAGGAATAGAACAATATTCCACATGCAGAAATCAACACTATGCGCCTGCGATGCACTGCAGTGGTCAATTCAAGAGGTGGTCATACCCGTCATTAAGTGTGGGGTTTTTTTTTTTTTGTAACTCCTACCACACTTGGTCAAAATTTCTCCCAGTTTCTGTTAAACTATGACCATGATTTTTTGTACCAAACGATGCATCATGGAACACTCTTTAAACGTATATATAACAATTATTCCCCTTGTTTGCTTTAATCAAGTTATATTCAACTAAAGTTAGCGGAAGTTTCTTATTTTGTTCAGTATATACAACATTTGACGTTAGCGGGTGGGTTGGGAGGACGCCTCAATCGTCTGTCCAGGCTATCCCAGACATGCTCGATGGGGTTGTGATCAGGACTTTTAGCGGGCCAGTCATCAATGAAATCAATGTTATTTGTCCTAAGATAATTTACATTGTCTCTAGCTGTATGGGAGGTGGTGGCGTTGTTATGGAACAGAGGAATGACGTGATGAGCGAGAATGTCATCGCGGTAACGTTGAGCATTTAAATTGCCATCAATGACGACTAGTGGTGAACGATAACCATCGGCAATGGCTGCCCAAACCATGACAGAACCCTCAAGAACACAACAGTCAGCATAGCGTTCATTTCTGCTACGGTAGACGCACCCTGCCATCACTACGTTGTAAAGAAAATCTGAATTCATCCGAAAAAAGAACGATATTCCAGCGTCGTCGTATCCAGCGAGTGTGTACACGTGCCCAATTAAGAAGATTTAGACGATGACGTTGTGTTAAAACACATCCGACGTAAGGACGTCGTGCATGTAAACCGTTCTCCCGCAGACGATTACGAACAGTTTGCCCACTGATTTGGTTATTATGAAGCCCAGGTATGTTAGCAGCAGTAGCAGTGGCAGTTTGGAATCGATTGCGCAAATGCCTGTTCATGTTATAGCGGTTTTGACCGCGCGTTGTAACACGCGAACGTCCACGACGTTGCAAGTCGTTGGTGCTTCCTGCCGTTCGAACTCTTACGCGAAGATTTCGTATCGCTCGACTAGAACTCCCAACATGCCTTGCAACGTCTTTTGTCGACATGCCACCATGAAGCATACCAGTCGCCCGTTCGTGTAAATTATTGGGTATTCTTGGCACACTATAAATGCTACAATGTAAAAAACATTATTTTTTACACATTTCGAAGCGTTTTCGTTCACTTGACAACAATGTCTGTAAGACAAGTAAAACAAGTACTACACGGGACATGTCGAACATTCATTAATCCTGGTAATTCAGCTCAAGGCTTATACTACCTATATAATTTCATTACACAATGAACTACATGTACAAATCGGAAGTTTCCTGGGTTTTTTGTTCAGTATACTTTAAATAGACCATACGTGTCCTTACAAGGGCTATCAGGGTTTTAACTATATTGGAATGTGACAGCAGTTGAAGTTGAACAGCAGTTTCCTTACTACGATATATCTACAAATTACAATATTACACAGGCTGTACTTTATTAACTACCAACATTTTACGTTAAGTTATTTTACCTTCGGTATCCTTTGGCAAAAACCCTTTGTCATCATGTATATGTAACAGGGTCTGAGATATTACATTCCTCAGAAATTACGTTGAAATTACATGATATAGAAATTAAAAACTTAGCAAATAGTATGATTATCTACCAAAATATTGATAATAAATGACTAATCCAAAGCTCACAAAATTATCATTTCTAAACCTGAATAAAAATATGTTCCACGAAATATAAAACGTTACATTTTTATATATGGAAAAAACAGAAAAAAGAAAAAGAAAAGAAAAAACATGAATGAGTACTAATGCAATTTGTCCTGGGACAAACTGTAATTTGACTGGACTATTACTAAACACACCATGGCAGTATTTACGGCAAAGCGGACAGCGGTAATGGAATATGCATTAGTAAGCATCTATACACTCCTGCAGGTTAATTGTTTTAAAATTATCGGGTGATTCTAGAATGAAAATGACTTATGGATGTGGAACAAAAATACTATTATTTCAGTAATCTTTATTAGATGTTGAGTAGCTCCTCAGTTGTGCAGATATTTTTTTACATTAACATTTGTTTCATGCGCCATTTAAAAAGAAACTACGTATCAAAATAAAAAGTCCAATGTATGCAATGAATTTGTTTTTCCGCTTTACTACTTGAAACGTAGGAATTTTCAAATCACCCGATATAATACTAAAACAGTAAATATGGCGAGTTTACCCTTTTTCCTCATGCGCATAATCTCCAATGGAATTCCCTAGACGAATAAAATATGGCAATAGCGTCAATGGCTACTGCATGCAAAGAACACAATCAAAACGCCATTACCATAAACACAATTACCATAAACACACTGAACTGTTGTCGCATAAATTATATACTAGTATTCACAACATTGCTGCAATACATTTAGGATGGTTCACAAACACACAAACAAACAAACAAACAAACCCCCCTAAAAAAAACAATGTTTTGTTTACCAAGCTTTATTTTAATACAGATATGAAATTATTTATTTATAACGCTCATTATGTCACTTTATGGCTTTGATTTTACATTGAAATATACAACAGAAATA
The DNA here is from genome assembly GCA_016106625.1 of Dracogyra subfuscus. Classification (NCBI taxonomy): domain Eukaryota; kingdom Metazoa; phylum Mollusca; class Gastropoda; order Neomphalida; family Peltospiridae; genus Dracogyra; species Dracogyra subfuscus. The sequence continues at coordinate 5,147 of JAECMU010096354.1, read as the reverse complement.
ACTACAACGCAACAATAACAGTAGCAACAACAACAACTAAGATGATGATGATGATGATGATGATGATAATTAAGATTTATTAAACCAGACTTGGACTAATCACTTATAAATCATGGCATCACAGCAGGTTTAATAAAAACAAACCCATGTCAAATATTTGTATAACGACAAGTTGAAAACATTGAACACCTTGAATACATATTTATTTGTTACAATCTGTTTTCTTAATGTGTAATGTTATACAGTGTCTTTAATGTTACATGGTCTGGATTCCATATTATAACATCATGCACAAATATGAAATACAAGCTCAAATGCACTTTTAAAAAACTTGTGTGTGTTCGCTATGAACGGATATCGTCAAAATTATACGCTCGATTCGTTGTTATTTTGTGTATTTATATGTATATGTTAATATAAACGAGCTTTAAAATATTTCAGTATTTACTAAATATTTATACAACGTGTCCTAACTAATCTAATTTGAAACAAAATAATATTTTGATCTACTTACGTACCCTACCTTTCCTGACTTGTGTAACCGGAACCACACTCATTCTTGAATTTGGCCGTATTTTAATGACATCCTTTGTAAATGAACAGCAATATTAGAGAGAAATGTGCTATTCTAACTGATATTATCCACAAGAATATTTCTTATTAAAATATATTTTAGGAAATTAAGAATATCGAAAGTATGAAAATAGTTCTACCTTTTCTGGAACATGCCTACGTTCTTCCTGGGAATGACTTATTTCCGGATACATATCATCTTCATCAAGAACCTCTTGAATGCGAAGTCTCGTAGCTGCAAATATTATATCACAAAATAAGTAACCAGATCTCTTAACCAAACATGCATTTTAAAGGCAAATTTGCATATATATTCTTTTCAAACCACCTAGTAATTGGCGTTTGATACTCTTTTGTATTCAACACCTGACGGTGATTTGTCAGAGAAGTTTCGACCTTTTCAAAACGTCATTTGGACTCTCGTCTATGTAGATACGAAGTTCAATATGCTAATAGTGTTGTCGTTTAACGTAAGACTAAAATGAATGTATTTGTAAGGGCCGAACAACTTCACTATAATACACAAAATAGCAAACAAATTACTCCTACTACTACTACTTCTGCTACAACTACACCCCAGTTTCTGCTACAACTACTACTGCTAATACAACTACCAATTTAAAAGGACATGCCAGAGTTTGCTGCAATGTTTAGGATTTTATCAATTAACAGAAACTGTTTAACGATTGTAATTACATATCACATATATTTTGCTGCATACAATATTAGTGGCTCCATATTAAACGTGTTTCTGATCGTTCTAATATTTGTTATCGGTTACATTTAATAAGTTTTCCTAAAATGTGATTTTTCCGTACGTACAAAAGTATTTGAAGACAAAATGCAGTTTGGGCTTCTTACAAATATTAAGACGACCAGAAACACAATGAATATACAGACATCGATATTCGAAACAAGAAAGTATAAATAATATGCAAGTTTAGTCGTAGAAATATTTTATCAGTTGGAAACCTCTTACAATGCAGCAAACTCAGGAATGTCCCTTTAAGAATCAAGCTGTATCGTAATGGTAGAATGTACACATGGAGCGAATGGATCATATATTTTCCCATTTCAACCAGTGTTGCATGACTGCTGCACCATAAATCTTGGCATATTTTAATATATACCTGTCGATAAATAACAGATAGTTAAAAACTCCTGATCTTGACGGAAGAGCTGGTAGTAGTCAAAACCTGCGTCCATGACAGGCGTGCGCTATAACGTCTTGCTCTGACTGTGCACGTTACCTAGTTGGAAGAACAAGCCTATCTGGTGCCATTGGGTTTTTAAACACCCATACCCGCTATCCATGCTCCCATATGTTATCTTTAACAGATAGTGGGATGATTAAAGTGGGTAAAACAGCGACAAGTCACAACAACGCCATGGTAAGTGGTAAAGCACACAATGCCTACCCGTTGTTGTAGGATATTTCAGCATCTCCTGAACTTCCTGTTTGAGGACTCTCAGTTCTACTCGTTCTTTTGCTTCGTGTTTCGTGCAACGCAGAATCAGACTATGAACACGGTCAGGAATACACGCCCACTGAAACGGCTGTATCTGGTGAAACATCACCTGAATATATATAATTACATACATACACATACATACATCAATGCATGCTTCCATAGATCCATCTATCCATCCCTACATACAAACAAACATACGTGGGTATCTGTGTATATATGTGTCTTTTGTCCATCTCTCCATTTCTATGTGTGTTTGTGCGTTTGCGTGTGTGTGTGTGTGTGTGTGTGTGTGTGTGTGTGTGTGTGTGTGTGTGTGTGTGTGTGTGTGAATAAGTATGAAATATGAAGAACTATTTGTAATGTCTTAATCACATATGAAATATGCATGATTACTGATATATTTAGGTATTATACATAACACTAGATTTCAAAGTATGAAACTGACATATTGAGAGAAATAGTTCCGAATGACAGCGAGTGTAAATGTATTATTCATTTCTCTCTACTTCGCATAAGACATTTAAGGTACTACTTGAAACATCACGTGTTTACTATTTAATACCAAAGACAAAATTGTATCCCTGCATAACACAGTCGAAAGGAAGTTAGGCAAAGTCGTGATTCTTTGCCAAAAAATTATTTTGTATGTACATTATAATAGAAAATATTATTTTTTTAAACTACATTGTACATAACAAAACCACAAACAAATTACGTTCGGCCTTATTTCTCGAAATGATCTGGTACCCAGTAACACATATTTGTTTCTAATATTTCACACTGAAATAATGCAAGTACATTAGTTTCAGTTCTACAGTAAATCATAAAAAAATATTAAATAACACAATCTTCAAACGTTTACTTTAGGTAGTGGTGTTGTTGTTTTTTGTGTGGGTTTTTTTGTTGTATTTTTGTTTTTTGTTTGTTTTTGCTGTGGGTTTTTTAATGGTTTTCTTTGTGGGTTTGGGGGATTCTGAACTCATTTGTCGTGCATGACAATGCGATAGCTCACACGGTTCAGTTAAAGGTACACGCAATTTCCTTTCCCATACTCTTTATTCACCTGTCCTTCCTAAATCTAATTCCTAAACTAATCTGAGAAATTAGTGTTATGAAAACTTACAAGTTTCAGTATGTCTTGTGTTTTCTTGCCATATAGTTCTGTATATGGTTCGCATCCATGTGTCCATATTCCGTAAGCAGTTAGACCAAGAGTGTAGACGTCAGACATTTTTGTGAACTGACCTTTCCAAATAGCTTCCCATGGTAGCCATAGCGTTGGTAAATTTCCTGGTGACATATCTGAATATGAAAGAAAAGAGATCGAAATCGTACGGGGCATGATAGGAAATATAACTATTTTACAAACGTATATCACATATTTTGCTCACCCACAATCAAGACCATCGGGAGAAATGGGAAATGAAAGGGCATTTGGCCAAATAGTGGTTCATTCCATGAATCTCTATATCGTGTTTCGTCTATAGGAGGACAGCCACTCCAGAGGAGATCCTTTACTGGACAATAACCCTTCTTTTACTAACAAGAAGACTGTTACTCGACGAAGTGTAAATTTAGTTTAACGTTTAGTGCACAAATGTCATGGGAACCATTAAAAACAAAGTCGTTTAAACAAAGAAGAATACAAAGATTTAAAAAAAACACAAGAAAAACATCAATTCCATACCTTCCTTTGGTGTGCATGCATAGCTCATATCTGCCAGTTTTATTTTCCCTTCAGTTAGAATGAGGCTGATTGGTGTAAGGTTTCTAACAATAATATCTCTAGAATGAATGTACTGCAATCCGCTAATGGTGTCTAAAAGATATAAAAGTTTGTCTCGTTCGGAAAACCAACTTCCACTTGCTCGTATTTCTAGTAGACGGGTGTTCAGGCAGCGACCTCTAAGATCCTCTTGAATTGAAAAATACGGAAACGGTTTTATCTGGAAAGCCACAAGTTGCACAATGTTTGAATGACTGTTTAACGATTGCAGTACATCAATGTTATTTTTCTGCAACTGGAAGGTTTCCTGTTTTTTCTTTTCGATACATCTTCCAATATGACCTTTGGAAATACACTGAGGGTGTGATATCAAAATATTCGTAGTGACAGGCATGGAACCGAACATTCCTGCAAATTGATACATGGGACACCCGCCATCCTCTTTGTAGGTGCTGTCTGGAAATATCTCCAAGGAACAGTTCGACATCTTACATTGCACTATTCTCCTGAATGCATCAGGGAAGCTGATGATTTTTTCAAAGTTATTCACAATTTGAATACATGTATCACGAACTGTCTTTGAATTGTGATTCACCATAGGGAGAATAATGTTCAAACAAATTTCAATAATATGATTATTAACAGATTTTGACTTAAAATACTTGTCCTCAAATACCCTTTGTATCATAGAACACATGTTGTGAACTGGATCCCAAGTTCTGTGATCATTTCCTGTCACCTCTGAAAGATAAAAGAAACAATAGATACCATTAGTACATTGCAGACAAATAATGTAAATTGCATGCAGTGATGTAAATGTTGCTTTGTTCATTTTAGTGTTAAATGTAGGTTTTTTAAAGGTGTTTATAACTTATAAACAGTAGGGGAACTCTAATAATAAGGCACGTTAGCTTTGGGGAATGGTTATATGATAATAGTGAATTAATTGGACAAACATTACAAATGGTAGTTCAGTATTACAGTATGTTTTATGACCCACAAAGATCTTGAAAGATGATTGGGGTAAGAAATGAAATGATAAAGTTTTTTGTATCAGTAAATCACAAATTCAAACAATACAAATGACTAAAAATAAACCAATAACAGCTGTATGACCAACAGAATGAAAACGATTGACAAAAATAATGTTGCACAGTGATTAATGGACTTTTCTGGAAATTGTCAACATCGATAATGACACCCCATGCACATGTACGAGGCAACTGCGTAATTCGTGTTCAAACTATGAAATGTGTTTCGATGTATTGATAAACAGAACCGAACGTTCTGTGGTCAAAACGTATGTTCGGTCTAATAGTTGATATTGGCATTAATATTTCAGGTTCCCCTACTGTTGGTGAAGAGTGTATATATAT
>JAECMU010096345.1:0-10733 GCA_016106625.1 Dracogyra subfuscus | reverse complement strand
TAGGTGCAGATTTTGGAGGGGTGGATAGGTGCAATTATTGGAGGGGTGGGTAGATGTAGATTTATTAGAGGGTGTGTGTAGATGGGTGAGATCACTGAACTCAAGAAAACAGTTCAGGGTAGGTGTAGATATTGGAGGGGTGGATAGGTGCAATTATTGGAGGGGTGGGTAGATGTAGATTTATTAGAGGGTGTGTGTAGATGGGTGAGATCACTGAACTCAAGAAAACAGTTCAGGGTAGGTGCAGATTTTGGAGGGGTTGTAGGTGGTTGAGATCACTGAACTCAAGAAAACAGTTCAGGGTAGGTGCAGATTTTGGAGGGGTTGTAATTTGTTAATTTGGTAATAATTTCTATCTATTTAAGGTGAGTTAACTGAGCTAAAGGAAACAGCTCAGAATAGGTGCAGATTTTGGAGGGGGTGGGTGCGTGGGTGAGATTACTTACATGTATCTGTAGGAAAGTGTTCTGATTTTGGAGGGGATGGGTGGCTAGGTGAGATGACTGAGCTGAAAAAACAGATCAGGGAAGGTGCAGATTTAGAGGGGGTGGTGGATAGACAGAATTACTGAGCTCAAGAAAATAGTTCAAAGTAGGTGCAGACTTCAAAGGGGGGTGAGTGATTCAGATTGAAAAAACCCCCAAAAAACCAGTTTATATGTACTGGGTGCAGATTTAGATGGAGTGGGTAGGTGGGTGAGATGACAGAGCTGAAGAAAACTGATGAGGGTGGGTGCAGATTCAGACGGGGTGGGTAGGTGAGTGAGATTTTACTTTTATTTATGTTGTTCAATATAAATCCTGTGTAAACTTGTTTACATGACATTGTGTACTACTGGGTGGGTAAAAACACTGCTTACATCAGTTTTATCACAAAATGTTAACATTATCAGTCATGAGAATTTATTTAGTGTATAGTATGTAACCTTAATTTGTTTGTTTGTTTGTTTGTTTAACAACGCACTCAACATGTAACCTTAAGGCTGTAATGTGACCAAGTCGTGCATTAATTCTTAAAAGCATAAACAAGTTTAAAATTTCATCCACCCACCAACACCTTTCAAGTTTTGTTGTGCCAGGCCTTTGGTTCTGAGGGATGCCTGACATTGTAACTCCAAAAGTTTAATTTTTATGATGATTGAGACAGATTTAGAGTTTGAATTTTGATGCCAAAAATAATTAACCGATTCACTGATTTCCTTTTCAGAACTTAACACGAGAAAAGTAGAGAAACCCGTTCTACCTCCGAAACCAAAAATAATCCTCCAGCGACCAACGGAGGAGCTGGCAGCCATGGAACATCTCATTTCTGTCCTCAGGTCGGTTTAATCTACATTCACTTTAATACAAAATCACTGATTATTGTAATATACAGACATTCAAGCAGTCATTACTTAACCGTGGGCTGAGACCTGTGGTTAGTAGCATCGTTATTACCGGAAGTGAATGTAAAAATACCACGTGTGGTTGCTGAAGGCCTAGTAAAAGGGGCATCATATTTTAACACACCTACGAGTTGTCTTGTAATATATATTTACTGACAATTATATAACAGTTATATTTTAATTCAAGAAGATATTAAGATATAAAGTGGGGTTTATTTGTTGGGTTTTTTCATAGATATATAAATAAAATACTTGACTTAAGAAAAAAATGAATCAAAATTCACAGAAAACAATATTTTTAAATTATTATTTAAATGTTCTGTTCAGACGAGAAAACCTTGATGTGAAGAAACAGTATCAGGATGCGCAGGACGTGATCATGGGTTTGCGGCGGGATCTGTCTGGAGCATCTGCCCGTCTGTCAGACATCACCGGGGAGCTGAGTGAGACCCAGAAACAAGAGATGGAGCAGAAGCGTGAACTCCTCCAACAGAAGGAGAAGGACCTCATCGAACTGCGGCAGCAGATGGCCAAACTGACGAAGATCATCGACAAACAGAAAGAAGAGATGAAGTCACTGGAGGCCAACTATAGGTGAGTGCAGCACAGACTGGTGTGAGTATGACACACCGGTGTGAATATGACAGACTGGTTGAGTATGACTTACTGGTGTGAGTATGACAGACTGGTGTGAGTATGACAGGTTGGTGTGAGTATGACACACTGGTGTGAATATGACACACTGGTATGAGTATGACATGATGGTGTGAGTATGACAGACTGGTGTGAGTATGACAGACTGGTGTGAATATGACAGACTGGTGTGAATATGACATACTGGTGTCAGTATGATGGACTGGTGTGAATATGACAGACTGGTGTGAGTATGACATGCTGGTGTGAATATGACATACTGGTGTCAGTATGACACACTGGTGTGAATATGACAGACTGGTGTGAGTATGACATGCTGGTGTGAATATGACAGACTAGTGTGAGTATGACATGCTGGTGTGAGTATGACAGACTGGTGTGAGTGACAGGTTGGTGTGAATATGACAGACTGGTGTGAGTATGACATGCTGGTGTGAATATGACAGACTGGTGTGAGTATGACATGCTGGTGTGAGTATGACAGACTGGTGTGAGTGACAGGTTAGTGTGAATATGACAGACTGGTGTCAGTATGACATGCTGGTGTGAATATGACATACTGGTGTCAGTATGACATGCTGGTATGAATGTGACAGACTGGTGTCAGTATGACACACTGGTGTGAATATGACAGACTGGTGTGAGTATGACATGCTGGTGTATGACAGACTGGTGTCAGTATGACAGGTTGGTGTGAGTATGACAGACTGGTGTGAGTATGACAGACTGGTGTGAGTATGACATGATGGTATGAGTATGACATGTTGGTGTGAGTATGACAGACTGGTTTTGAATATGACATGCTGGTGTGAGTATGACATGCTGGTGTGAGTACAACAGGTTGGTGTGAGTATGACAGACTGGTGTGAGTATGACATGATGGTGTGAGTATGACATGTTGGTGTGAGTATGACAGACTGGTGTGAATATGACAGCATATATTAGACAGCAAGGAAAAGCAATGCACTTCATATTACACACACACACACACACACATGTACACATACACACATATAATATTAGTTATATTAAACAGTAAAGAGAAAGAGCAGTACAAGGCAGAGCTCAACATGCACAAACAGAAGATGTAATAATATCTAGATATTAACAGAAGTAATAAATTTTGTATCAAACACTCACTTATATAATATTATTTATATTAATCAGCAAGGAGAAATAATTGACAGTTCAGTACAAACAGAGTTCAAGGAATTTAAAGAGAGAATGTAGTAATATCCTAGTATAACACACCCACTTATGTAATATTATTTATATTAACAGCAAGGAGAATGAAGTACCAAGATAGTACAAGACACAGCTGAAGGAATACAAACAGAGAATGTAGCAATATCCCAATATAACACACACACTCATGTAATATTATTTATATTAACAGCAAGGAGAAGGAACTCGCAGTCCAGTACAAGACAGAGCTCAAGGAGTACAAACAGAGGATGCAGAGTCTTGAGGAGAGACTCAGTGATGAGAAAGACGAACAGAGGAAACAACTCGACCTTCTGGACCAGGAGGTAAAGGTCATTTTGTCTGTCTGTCTGTATGTCTGTCCATCCATCTGTCAGTGTCGGTCTGTCCATCCATCCATATGTTTTCCATCTGTATATGTTTGTGTGTGTCTGTCCATCCATCCATCCATCCATCCATCCATCCATCCATCTGTTTGCTATTTTCTTTCTGTCCTATTTCTGTCTGTGTGATTACCTGTTTTTATGTTTGTGTTAGTTTTTCTGTCTCTCTATCCATCTGTCTCACTGTCCATCTGTTTGCCCTACCCTACCTTACTTATTTGTGTTTGTGTGTTACTTTTTCTCTCCACTCATCTATCCATCTGTCTTTCTGTGGCAATCTTTCTATCCATCTATCCATGTCTGTGTGTCTATGTTTGTTTGTATTTAATTCAGCATGTGATTTAAAAGTTACTACCACGTTTTCTGTTGCAGGGAAGGATCACATCAGAGTTGTCTGCCCAGGGGGCGCAGTGTCGTGGCGAAAGACATGAGCAGGTCATCTTGAGACAGCGAGAGGCACTCGCCGAGTTGCGAGCCAGAATAAAACAGCTAGAGATTGTGAGGCCATCATGTAAGTCGAAAACAAAAGTTTAAATCTAAAACTTTGTGATGATGCCATGTTCGTTGGCCATTAAAATTGTCTGTCTGTGTTACCGGCCTTGGTTGTGTCGTGGTTAGGCCATTGGTCTACAAACTGGTAGGTACTAGGTTCGGATCCCAGTCTAGGCATGGGGTTTTTAATCCGGATACCGACTCCAAACCCACAAGGCTCAATGAGTAGGTGTAAACTGGTTCAACAAAGGCCATGGTTTGTGATATCCTGCCTGTTGGAAGTGCAAATAAAAGATCCCTTGCTGCTAATCAGAAAGAGTAGCCCATGAAGTGGCGACAGCGGGTTTCCTCTCAAAATCCCTGTGGTCCTTAACCATATGTCTGTTGCCATGTAACGGTAAATGAAATGTGTTGAGTGTGCCATTAAATAAAACATTTCTGTCTGTCTGTCTGTCTGTGATGTAGCTGTATGAGATGACAAAAGTATTGATCTGACTTTCCTTTTCTCTCTCATGCGGGCAGCATAGCCCAGTGGTACAGTGCCCGCCTGATGTGCGGTCGGTCTAGGATCGATCCCCGTCAGCTAACCACTGGGGTTTTTCTCGACATAACCATATGTCCGACGCCATTATAATGTGTTGAGTGCGTCGTTAAACAAACAAACAAACAAAAAAAATTATCTCTCACTGTTAACAAAGTGTCACAATAATGATGTGTTTGCCAACCATTAGCTGTGTGAAAATAATGATAGGTAATATAACCATTATCTGTAATTTTTAATGTGCTGAGGTGTAATTAAAAACCTTAATTCCTTTCCTTTCCTGTATCACTCTCAACCAAATGTTAAGACACCCATAAGCTGAAATAAAAAATGTGCTGAAGTGTCATTAAACAAATATTCTTTTTCTTTTCTCTCTCTAAACCAAGTGTCAAAATCACCATTTGTTAGACACCAAAAACATGTAGTTTAAAATGTGCTGAGGAGTTGTTAAACAAACATTCCTTTCCTTTCCTCTCTCACTCTCGACCATGTGTCGAAATAATCAAATCCTAGACACCAAATAGCCATAGTTTAAAATGTGCTGAGGAGTTGTTAAACAAACATTCCTTTCCTTTCCTCTCTCACTCTCGACCATGTGTCGAAATAATCAAATCCTAGACACCATATAGCCATAGTTTAAAATGTACTGAGGTGTCGTTAAAGATGCATTCCTTTCCTTTTCTCTCATTCTCAACTAAATGTCAGAATAACCATGTTACAAAGTGCACCTACTACCGTTGAGTTATTATCAATAAACTTACATTCCTTTCCTTTGCTGTCAGTGCCAAACCAGGACCAGGCCCTGCACCAGGTGCTTGCCCTGAAGAAGGAGTTGGCGGAGATGAGGGCGAACCAGGCGATCACGGAGGACCGGGTGGTTCAGAACATCACGTCGCTCGACCGGCAGATCGGAAAAACACGCGGACTCATCTCCTCCGCAAACGTGGAGGCTGACATGGAGCGCAGTGCTCACAGGGAGACGATGGATGCACTCGAGTGTAGCGAGACCACAGTGAGTTTACTGTCTCTCTCTCTCTGTATGTGTCTGCCTCCCTCTCTCTCTTTCATTTTTCCTTCCTCCCTCACTCTCTTTCATTCTGCCTCCCTCTCTCTTTCATTCTGCCTGTCTCTGTCTATTACTCTGCCTTTCTCACTCTCTCTCTCGCTGCATCCCTCTCTCTTTTATTCAGCCTGCCTGTCTGCCTCTCTCTCTCTCTCTCTCTCTCTCTCTCTCTCTCTCTCTCTCTCTCTCTCTCTCTCCTTGTGCGTTTTTTCTCTGTCTTCATTTATTTATATATGATCACTAAAGCTTGTAAAATTAATGGTATAATATTTTCATTATGTCACTACTCCATGTACTGTAATATATTAATGGTGTAATATTTTTAAATATCTGTCACTACTCCATGTATATAATACTATATTTGTAATGGTATATGTGTGATATTTTCAGTATCTGTCACTACTCCATGTATATAATACTATATTTGTAATGGTATATGTGTGATATTTTCAGTATCTGTCACTACTCCATGTATATAATACTATATTTGTAATGGTATATGTATGATATTTTCAGTATCTGTCACTACTCCATGTATATAATACTATATTTGTAATGGTATATGTATGATATTTTCAGTATCTGTCACTGCTGCGGGCCATGGCGAGCTGCCTGGAACTCGAGGAAATCAGTGGGCTTCGTGCGATGGCGCACATCCCGAGAGATGAGCGGGAAAAACTGACGCAGGAGCGGGAATCATCGACCGAGCTGTTAGCCAATCGGATTCGAGTCTTGCAGGAGCGGATACACAGGAAGGACGAGTTGTTACAAGGATACGAGAGAGACCTTGCCAAACTCCAGTGAGAAACTTTTATATTAAAGAGGAGATATCTGAAATAAGTATAACCTTGATGTAAAGCCAACTAATGTACTAATGCAATTTTGGTGTTATATTGAATTGGCGTTATAGTGAGGGTGCCTTGGGTTTATTACCAAACATATTTTGTTTGAAGTTGCTAACTGTTAACAGAATGACATGTTTTAAATAAAATTAACAGGAAGTATCAGAAATAAAATAAAATAAAAATAAGAAACGGGTAAGAAATTATCCAATATTTTATGTATTTATAAACAGGGTAAGTCAGAATGTTGAATCCTTTTTACAAAACAAAACTTTTACGTTTTAATGGCATCATGTGTACTGCCTTGCCACTGAATGAATGGGCTCTGGTTCAGTGTCTGACTCTTTGACAATATATCAAAATTACCAAATGTCTGACAATGATTAATAAATTAGTGTGCTCTAGTGGTGTCGTTAAATAAAACTTTTTTTATTTTTATTAAATCAAGATTATGTTTCTTTTTTACAGACAAGCTCAGGATCTGGCAGAACACAAGACGGCTCAGGTTGATACTCTGGTCGTAAGTACATTCTTTAGTATTACCTTTCTTAGTGTTTTCACTGGTTTGTTTTAGCATGGTGCAGCACCATGTCTCAATTTAGTTTAGCACCGTCTTGTCTTAATCAGCACCATGCTGCCTGAGATTAAACTTCTTTAGTATTATATTTCTTTGTGTTTTCCCTGGTTTGTATTAGCATGGTGCGGCACCATGTCTCAATTTGGTTTAGCGTGGTCTTGCCTTAATCAGCGCTATGCTGCCCTGAGATTACACTTCTTTAGTATTATCTTTCTTAGTGTTTTCCCTAGCTTGTTTTAGCATGGTGCGGCACCATGCCTCAATCTAGTCTAACACTATCTTACCTTAATCAGCGCCATGCTGCCCTGAGATTAAACAAGCCTTTTTCAATAATTAGTTATAAAATTGCCTTTTATAAAACACTCACAAAATGTATTATTAATTAATAAAATATCCCGGTTATATATTTTGCCATTCATTTCTTAAAACCAGCACATTAATTACATCTATTGTTATTGCAGGATTGTAAATACATTCTTTAGTAATTTGTTAATACCGTATGTTACATGTTAAATGGGCTATATCCTGAGGGTTATTTTTAAAAGTTTTGAGCAAATACAATATTTTCACATTATTAAAGTTACAATTGACTTCCATTTCATGCGTATGATATAACCAATGCATTTAAGGACATCAGAATCTTTCATAGTATCTCAATATCGATTTTTGTCTAAAATAATTTGGTATGTACAAATTTATTTTTTATTTATTATCAAATTATTAGAACCAAAAGTCATTCAAATATATTTTATCCCTGTAAGACTTTATATTTAAAACATGTTTAGGTAAGATAAATGTTTTATAGACAGATCTTTGTCTTATGTGCAAGCATATTAAATATTATTACTTTTCACCACAAGTCCGGTTTGCATGGTTTACTTTATTAACAGAGTGAAATAAGAACAAATTCGGAGGAATCGCAGTACCTACGCGAGTCGCTGAACCGAACCCGCGATCGACTCAACCAAGAGAAACGTCTCAACTCGGCAATAAAACAGAAGAAGGTATTTCTAATTTAATTCTCGGCAGTCCGATCCTTTTTCCACTCCTTTTCTTGTTGTTCTAGTTCTATCAGAAAGGGGTGGAACATAGCACAGTGAGACAGTACTCAAATGATGCGCGGTCGGTCTGCTTACCATTTGATGGTAGACACTTATTGTGAGGTCAGTCAGTCTGGGATCAATCCTCGTCGGTGGACCCATTGGTCTATTTCTCTTTCCAGCCAATTAATGCTCCACAACTGGTATATCAAAGGCTGTGGTATGTGCTATCCTGTCTGGAATGGTGCATACAAAAGATCTCTTGCTACTAATGGAATAATGCAGCAGGTTTCTTCTCTAAAAATGTGTGCCAAATTACCACATGTTTGACATCCAATAGTCTATGATTAATAAATCATTGTGCTCTAATGGTGTCATTAAACGTGGGTTTTTTTTGTGGTCAGTTGATCTAGGATCGTTCCTCGCTGGTGGGTCCTTTGGGCTATTTTTTGTTCCGGTCAGTACTGCACAGCTGGTGTAAGAAAGGGTGTGGTATGTGCTATCCTGTCCTAGATGGTGCACATAAAAGTTCCCTTGCTGCTAATGGAAAAGAGTAACCTATGGTATGAGGATAACTGGGTTTCCACTTTAATTATCTCTGTGGCCTTTAACTGTATGTCTGACACCAAATAATTGTAATTGAGTGTCGTTAAATAAAACTTTTCTTTTCTTTCTTTGTAATTAAGCAAAATAAACTTTATTAAATATTGTGTTTGGGGATACAAATGTTGCTTTCCTTTGCAGTGCTATTACCAAAGTGAGTTTGATTATTTCAGACATTCCATCTAGAGAATGAGCGACTGCATCTAGAAAGAACCCCACACTCCGTCCGGTGTCATCCAGAAGATCCAAAGGTAGGTCACTCTATTACACTGTGGGGCTGGATGTAGCTCAGTGGTAAAATGCTTACCTAATGCATTGTCGGTCTGGGATCGATCCTCATCGGTGAGTCCATTGGGCTATTTCTTGTTCCAGCCAGTGCACTACAACTGGTATATCAAAGGTCGTGGTATGTACTATCCTGTCTGTGGGATGGTGCATGTAAAATATATTTTGCTAGTAATGGAACATTTTTGCGTTTTTCTCTCTAAGACTATCTGTAAAAAATACTAAATGTTTGACATCCATTAGCAAGAGGTACATCCATTAACAAGGGTAGACAACTCATTACACCCATCTACAAGACATTTGTTCACATGGGTTTGCATCTACACTGTAAAAGGGGCGGGACGTAGCCCAGTGGTAAAGTGTTTGCCTAATGCATGGTCAGTCTGGGATCGATCCCCATCAGTGGGCCCATTGGGCTATTTCTCGTTCTAGCCAGTGCACCATGACTGGTATATCAAGTGCCTTGGTATGTACTGTGCTATGATATAAAAGATCCCTTGCCGTTAATTGGAAAGAGTAGCTGATAAAGTGGCGACCACAGGTTTCCTCTCTCATTATCTGTGTGGTCCTTAACCATATGTCTAATGCCATATAAGCATAAATAAAATGTGTTGAGTGCATCATTAAATAAAAACATTTCCTTTCTTCCTTCTACACCGCAAAAATATTAGATAAAAATTGTAGAGATAAAACATTAACATGGCTTATCAGGCCTGTAGAAATGATATTTGGAGTGGGGGGCATAATCTCTAAGGGCAGGTTCACAGTCTCTATATTTATATATATAGAATAGGAAAACACACATTTTCGTCGTCGAGTATGTGCTATCCTGTCTGTGGGATATTGCATATAAAAGATCCCTTGATACTGTCAGATTTACTGAATGCCAATCAATGTGCTCTAGTGGTGTCTTTAAACAAAATAAAATTCAACTAATACACTGAATTATGCAAATGTTCTTAGGGTGAACAACACATTGAACCTATATACAAGAGGGTGTTTTTTACATGGGTTTACATCTACAATGTAAAACAATTTGTAGGCCTATATAAATTGCATAACTGATATATGGAGTGGGTGTCTGTGTGGGACACAGTCTCTTAGTGGAGGAGGCACAAGCTATATTTTGTATCTTTATTAATATAGAGTAGGACCCCTAAAACAATGTATATTTTTTGTTCTGAGTTGCCAAATTACTAAATGTTCTTGGAAAATCCCTTACTTCCAAGTTGAGAATAACATTTGCTTCAGTGGGGGTTGGGTGGGGTTGGGTGGGGTGGGGTGAGTTAGAGTTAGAGTTAACATTAGTGTTAACAACAGAGTTCAAGTTGAAATTCAGTTAGTAATGTCTAGGATATTTCCTATAAATTAAACAATAGTTCTTTTAATTGTGTGTATTCCCGTGTGTGTGTTTCAATTAGTGTAAGAATGTCTAGGCTATTTCTTATAAATCATACAATAGTTATTTTAAGTGTGAGTATTTCTGTGTGTGTATTTCAGTTAGTGTAAGAATGTCTAGGAGATTTCCTATAAATCATACAATAGTTCTTTTAACTGTATGTATTGCTGTGTGTGTTTCAGTTAGTGTAAGAATGTCTAGGACATTTCCTATAAATTATACAATAGTTCTTTTAACTGTGTTTATTCCTGTGTGTTTGTTTCAGTT
>JAECMU010096324.1:0-10447 GCA_016106625.1 Dracogyra subfuscus | reverse complement strand
CCCCCCCCCGCAAACTTTCCTGCGCACATCCCTGTCTTGGCTACGTTAGTGGTATTGTGCTACTTCGATACAGCATCCTTAAGACATTTTAATTATTAAAACATTTAGGGCGTTTATCGCTGTATTATTATGTCATTAAAAAAAAGAAAAAAGTATTGTGTGCGTTTAGTATTGTGTTTTTGAAATTTGGTGATACTGGTGTAGAATAATTCAGTTTCAGTCACGGAGGCTCGTTTCGCTGGTCGCTGGCAACATGTACATTCATAATTATTATCCGTTGTGTGGATTGCGATTCACAAATAGATTAATACTGAACCTTATGAATCCAGCTAAATCTGTCACTGGACAACAGTGCCATATGGTGCAAGTTCAGACAATGAGTTTGTAACACGTGTCGAGTTACACGGACGAACAATACATTATTATGTTATGATCACTCTACATGGCCGCGTCAATATCAACATAAAGCGAACGGGACGTAGCTCACTGATAAGGCGCTCGCCTGATACACAGTAGGTCTGGGATCGATCCCCGAAAATGCACCCATTGTGGTATTTCTCGTTCCAGACAGTGCACCAACGACTGGCATATGAAAAGCCGTGGGATGTGCTATCTTGTCAATGGGATAGTGCATATAAACTATCCCTTACTACTAATGGAACAATGTGGCGGGTTTCCTCGCTAAAACTGTCAAAATTACCAAATGTTTGACACCCAATAGCCGATGATTAATAAATCAATATGCTTTAATGGGTGTCATTAAACAAAACAAACTTTTTGTACCAAAATAACGGGGTAGAGGGAGGCGTAATATATATTCCCCCTCAATTAAATAATAGGCACTTTAAAAGTAAAACCCCCACGTTTTTTTGTGTTTTTCGGGGGATGCAACTGACCTCTACTTTCAATAAATCTCCGTAAGGTACTGTCCTGAATGGTTGAATGCAAACAGTTAACAGCAGGATAGAGTGGTGAACACGTCTCACGAACACTGGGATGACATTGTAAAGAATTTTGGATTTGCTAATTTTCTTATGTAGAGTCTTGAGTATTTCCTTGAAAACAATTCAAAAGTGGGTAATTAAAATAAATAAAAAAAATAATAAAAAAAAGAAGAAGAAGAGAGAGCCAAATTTATACTAATTTGTGTAGCCACTTCGTATAAAAATTAGTAATTGGCCAATTATGACAATGAATAGGGTAAGCCTTGGAACAATTTGATTGGTTTGAAAGGCCTACCTCTTTGTGATGAAACAAGTCAGCAACAATTGAAATAAATAGTTCAAAACAACTGTTTTATTATTCATAATTATAGCATATCCAACACAACGTAGTACTGACAATACAATAACAAGTGGAGGCCAGTATCAGATTTACAATTCTTATTTAAATGATTACACAATGTCCTCTTATGATAACATAATTACAGTTAATACACTAAGTATACCGAGTGACAAAAGAAAGGCAAGTAAATAAAAATAACATACCTTTTCCTTTCTGTCCAAACTGTCACCGAGTACACAGTATATTGGTGTCAAAAAATATATTTTTTTTCTGTACGACTTACAGTTGTGCTTTGCCAGGCTTGTCCAAAAATCTTTTAACAGTATTACTATTATAAACTGTAGAAATGTAACAGGAATCATAATTGTAATGGAAAAATGGTATTCACAGCTGCTTCAAACCAATGTTATAAAATCAATGTTTGCAAGAAGTTGTGAGAACAAAATTTCTACTATAATTATTATTATTATTATTTTTAAAGCAATATTTATTCAATAAATGAAGTGGATTGACAAACGGGCATATATAATTGCCTCTCAACAAAGTGATGTCTTCAGTGTAAATTTAAATGTACCATAAACATAAAACATAACATTACAAAATATTATTTTAGCCATTACATACAAATGCTGGAAGTTTTCCAGAACAAGTGCCTCAGGAGGATTCTGCGCATCTACTGGCCAAAATATCACCAACAGGGAACTTCAAGAAAGGAGAGGCATGCAGCCCATCTTGCTCTCTTTGAGGTTAAACGCTGCAAATGGAAATGGATTGGACACATCTGCAAAATGCCACTGACATCCATCCCAAGACTGGTCATGCACTGGACCCCTGGTGGCAAGAGAGTGAGGGAGAGACCCAAGGAGATCTGGAGAAGATCGGTGGAGCGAGAGATGAAGGCTCTTGGGTGCACTTGGGACCAGGTGACGAAGCTTGCAATGGACAGACAACATTGACGTTCATTGGTGTCAGCCTTACGTGCGACTGCATATGAAGAGTATTAAGAAGAACATAGAAACTACATGTTGTGTTTGGTATAAATACAGTACAGATGTATTGATATAGCCTAACTATGATTCCTGCTAATTTTCAACAATAAATAATACTGCTAAAAAGAATAATATTCAACAGAAATTATGAAATTTTTTCAGTATATATTTTTTTTATCTAACACAATCGTAAAGTATCCGAGTCAAAAGTGTTTTGAAATAACAATTGTGTGATCATTTAAATAAAATAATGTTCATAGTATTCTTTTCAAAAAGTGTTTATATCCAGACAAGTATTGCATTAGTCTTTATACAGAATACAATTTAAATTATAAAAATCCTTGTGGTATTTGATTCTGTTATTCAGCACCATTTTATGATGTCACAATCTTGTTTTCAATGCTCTTCATCTTTATAACATTTTCACTGTAACTCGACAAAACATCTTCAGTGTCCTCAGTTTGTCTAATTTCCACACCTGCATTCTTCATAAATTATCTACATTGTCAAAATTTGCTACAGCAGCCACTTCTGTTAAACAGTCACCTGTCTTTAAAGGACATTTTCAAGGACATCCGATTAAGCATTAGTAACTGCACTGCCTGACAGCTTCATACGTAAAGTGCAAGTTCTCTTTTTCTGGACAGTCCAACATGTTTTAGTGTACAGTACAAATGAACTTCTACTAAGCAGTCACCTGTCTTTTTTACTCACTTTTACAACAGTGTACAGTACGTCTGGCTACAACATTATTTAATGTTGCTATATTAATTTTTAACATTTTGTCACATGCAATATATTTTCATGTGAATAATCACTTCTGGGAAGGTTTTTTTTCTTCTCCAAAACAAGTATAGAGAAAGCCTTAAAACTGGACCCTAAGTATTCCAGAAGTCCATCAAAACCTGACATTTTTCAAACAGTACTGGACAGAACTTCTTAAAACTGGATACTCATTAAAACCAGATTTAGTTTTTACTGGAGGTCCTCACATGGCAACATCCGACACTCGTATTTAAAGATTAGTAAAAACTGAAAACACACTGGTTGTACAGAAGTGAATATTCTAGGCAATAAACTTCCATTTTAGACCAAAAGTATAGTAAACATTGTGAAAAGAATGTGGATCTTTAATCTTAAATGATATTTAATAGAAGAGTAAAATCTTGGATAAAGCAGGCAACAGCTTAAAGAGGCACCTTTTTTATGTTTTCTTAGGTGACTGCTCAACACAGAACTGACTGTACAAAACAAAATGACCTGTACTAACCAGCTACCTGTCTTAAAATGCAATCTTTCTGATGCTCTTTATGTAGCCATAAAATATGTGATTAACCGTGAAGCAGAAATTAATGGGTATTAAACAGACATCCATTTTAACAGGCCATCCTTCAAATATTCTGTCAAATGACTATTTAACCTGTCTTAACAGGCCATCTTTTTAATACACTCTTGGGTGGCTAAACAGTTGCCCATCTTAACAGACCATCTTTTTATTACTTCCACAGATGGCTATTTAACCTGTCTTCATGTGCCACATTTCGGATGCTCTCTCTCTCTCTCTCTCTCTCTCTCTCTCTCTCTCTCTCTCTCTCTCTCTCTCTCTCTCTCTCTCTCTCTCTCTCTCTCTCTCTCTCTCTCTCAGGTGACTGTTTATCCAGGCCTGACTGTGTATTTGAATTTCAGTTCACTGCTGCTGAAGCTGGGCCTCCATTGCCTTTGTCATCCAGTCGGGTTCAGTCTGAGAGATTTTCTCAATGATGTTATTCACCTGGAAACACAAACTCTGGATCTGTTTGTCCCACGTCGGAAGGGTTTCTCGGGCTGCAGTAAGAAATAAGCAAAAATGTTTAATTCTACTGACAATAAATTTAAATTATATTCAAAATAAGTCTAAAAATATTTTAACATAAAGTTTAAATTTAAGCTGTTCACAACATATTTAAATTCTGTTCACAATAAGTCAAAAAGTCTGTTAACAAAGTTCAACTTTAAACTGTCGACAATATATTTATATTCTGTTCACAATAAGTCAAAATGTCTGTTAACATAAAGTTCAACTTTAAACTGTCAACACTATATTTAAATTCTGTTCACAATAAGTCAAAATGTCTGTTAACATAAAGTTTAAATTTAAACTGTTGACATTAATTTTAAATTCTGTTGACATTAATTTTAAATTCTGTTTATGTCAGAGATATAAATTCCAAAACTTGTTTTTTTTGTTGGTTTGTTTAACGACGCACTCAACACATTGTAATTACGGTTATATCGGCGTCGGACATAAAATTCCAAAACTGTGCCCTGTTATCAAAAACTATTGCCAACACCTTCTGTGTGGGGGAGGGGGGGGGGGAGGAATAGGGGAACACACCCTGTACCCATCCTTTTTCGATGTTTAAAGGTTTTAACATATAGTACAGGGAAGGAATGTTTTACTTAATGACGCAATTAACACATTTACAGTTATATGGCATCAGACATATGGTTAAGGACCACAGATACTGAGAGAGGACACTCGCTGTCATCACTTCATGGGCTACTCTTTTTGAATAGCAGCAAGGGATCTTTTATATGCATCATCCCACAGACAGGATAGTACATACCACAACCGTTGTTAACCAGTTATGGAGTACTGGCTGAAATGAAAAATGGCCCAATAGATCCACCAACGGGAATCGATCCTAGACTGAAATGCTTTACCACTGGGCTACGTCCCACCCCCATACAGTACAATACATTTACAAACTAACTGCTGTTGCATTAACCATTATTTACCGCCAAAATCAAAACCATCTTTTGTGAATCTGAAATTTATTTTTAAACTCTTATTTATAATGGCGGGAGATTCCTCACTAATGTTTCCCTTTACCAAACTCACAGGATCTGTCCCTGTATATACCAGTATTAAATAAAGAATTATTCTGACCTTCAAAGTGTACAATTGATGCAATCTGGTCCACACATCCATTCATCCGTTCTTCTGTAATCATCTGAGATGCTATCTTCTCAGCCTGAAAATAATAACCACATACCTTGAAGACACAATAATTATAATCTTGTGACATTATGTTTTTCCCTCTTCTAACCTTTACAAAAATTCCATTTTAAATATCCATTTTAACGACAGAATGGGTAAGACCACTAAACCCTCTTTTCTCTCACTAACCACCAACAATTAACCCTCTGTCCTGGACAGACAGCCCAGATAGCTGAGCTGTGTGTCCAGGACAGTGTGCTTGAACGGTAATAGAATATAAGCACGAAAATAAGTTTAAATGAAATGAAGGAAAGTTTTTATTTAACGACACACTTAACTCATTTTAAATGTTATATGGCTTATATGGTTAAGAATCACACACAAATAAGAGAGGAAACCTGCTGCTGCCACACAAAGGGCTACTCTTTCCGATTAGCAGCAAGTGATCTTTTATATGCAGCACTGCACAGCCTTTGTTATTCGTGTTTTGAACCACTGGTTGGAACAAGAATTAGCCCAATGAGCCAACTGATGAGGATTGATCGCATACTTTGTGAATGCGCTAACCACTGGGCTATATCTCTACCTACACTCTGAAGAAATGAGAGCAAACTAAACATAATTTCTTACCCACGCCTTGGTGACAAAATCATTATTATTTACCATACCAATAACACTTACATACCGGTATATTAGTGATTTACAGAAATATGACTGGCTGTTCATAGGTGATGACCCGGACATCACAGTCATACCATCCAATGTTTGTGACATATATACTACAAGGCAAAAGTTATTATGATACACAAAAGACAAAAATAATTGATGATAACCTGTTATTGCCGTGTATGAAACGTTATAACATGGAAAGAAAAATGTCCTAAGGTATGGAAACAAACAATAGTCCATGAAAAAGGTGCACCTGCCACATGGAAAGTCACAAATTTAATACACCAAACAATCCATGTTACAATAACTTTTGCCTTTAAGTATAATTTAATATAAAACCGTTTTTAGTGTGTGATGCACTAGTGCCGTAAATATAATTATTTCACTTGTGAGTGAAAAACATTTAAATTTGTTTTAAACCTAGTTTATGAGGATATGTAAACAAATGAAATACCATATTTGTACCTGTTAGATGTCATTTATCTTACAATTTGTTGCTTAAAAGCAGATCCAACTTGCTTTTGCTCATTAGATGCATTTTGGAACAGCTCTTTGTAAGATAAATGGTATCTTAACAGCCACTTATTTAGTTTTCTCTGTATCATATCTTTCAAAAAAGGACCATCCTTCATTTGAATTAGTATTTTATGTTAAAGACTGTTCAGAAAGAAAAATGATTTATTTAATGATGCACTCAACACATTTTATTTACGGTTATATGGCGTCAGACATATGGTTAAGGACCATACAAATTTTGAGAGGAAATCCGCTGTTGCCACTTCATGGGCTACTCTTTCCGATTAGCAGCAAAGGATCTTTTATTTGCGCTTCCCACAGGCAGGATAGCACAAATCATGGCCTTTGCTGAACCAGTTATGGATCACTGGTCAGTTCAAGTGGTTTACACCTACCCATTGAGACTTGCGGAGCACTCACTCAGGGTTTGGAGTCGGTATCTGGGTTAAAAATCCCATGCCTCGACTAGGATCTGAACCCAGTACCTACCAGCCTATAGACCGATGGCCTAACCACGACGCCATCGAGGCCGGTATGACTGTTCAGATACGAAAATGACAGACAAAAAAGGGAAAATTTTGAAAGTTTTTGAAAAGTATTGGGTTATAAAGAGCTTTTCACCAAAGAAATCTGGTAAATTAAAGATTTTTATGTTGAATTGTTTGTGAAATATTGAGAGACAAACCTTTGTGGGAGGGATTTCTAACAGCGAGCCTAGTTCACCAAAGGAAATGTTATTGTACAGTTTACTGGCTGACAGCAGGTTGTGTTCAATAACCGCCCGATCAAGGATGGTCGATCCGTCAGCGGTCATTGCCTTCTGATGGGGTTGCAGTAATGCCTGAAAATTCAAGAAACAAACTGAAAAACATTTCACAAAACATCGTAAATTTACATTATACCTATTGTACGTTTACGTGTGTTTGGCATCTACTTAACACAAAATTTTATTGTTATGGAACATGGAGCAAAAAAGGAAGGAAATTTATTCAACGACACACTCAGCACATTTTATTTTCAGTTATATAGCATAGGATATATGGTTAAGGACCACACAGATATTCTGAGAGGAAACCCGCTGTCGCCAGCTCATGGGCTACTCTTTTTCGATTAGTAGCAAGGGATCTTTTATATGCACCATCCCACAGACAGAATGGTACATACCACAGCCTTTGTTATACCAGTTGTGGAACACAGACTAGAACATGCTCTCAAAGAATCATCTACAAATGATATTTTAAATTACTTGGAAATCTTGTAGATCACTGCTTCGTATAATTCTATCCAGGTACATCTTCTCGAGAATGTTAAAAGCAGGCAACTGTTGGCAGCGCTCATCTTTGAACAAAGTGGCGAGCATCCGTGACCTCTGTTGACCTGCCGAAGCGAGGATGGTGCAGATGAGAGCGTTCTTAAGAGCCGTGAGACGTTCATCTTCGGCCACAATCGTCTTGTACGATAACTCATTGTACCGTTGGGCCGCTTCGATAAACTTCCAACGGAAATCTAGCACCCTTGCATAGCAAGCCTGAATAAAATGAAAAATCACAATAAAATTACGAAAAGCAGAACAAAAACATAACACATACAGAACAACCAAAATTTGTTACACTCAAAAAGACAACTAATGTGAAACAAATAACATGGAAAGAAAGAAATGTTTTATTTAACGATGCACTCAACATATTTTATTTATGGTTATATGGCGTCAGACATATGGTCAAGGACCACACAGACTTTGAGAGGAAACCCGCTGGTGCCACTTCATGGGCTACTCTTTCCGATTGGCAGCAAAGGATCTTCTATTTGGGCTTCCCACAGACAGGATAGCACAAACCATGGTCTTTGTTGAACCAGTTGTGGATCACTAGTTGGTGTAAGCGGTTTACACCTACCCAATGAGCCTTGCGGAGCACTCACTTAGGGTTTGGAGTCGGTATCTGGATTAAAAATCCCATGCCTCGACTGGGATCCGAACCCAGTACCTACCTGCCTGTAGACTGATGGCCTAACCACTACGCCACCGAGGTCAGTCAAATAACATGGAGGCAATTTTTAAGCAAAATATAACTATTTTTCTTTTATCCATAATGAAATGGTGTGTGAATTAGGAGGATTTGAAACTTACATAACTAAATAGCTTTAATTCATTACAAAAAGTAGTTTTTATATGTTGTAATGTTCTGTGTTTAATAATAAAAATTCTTCTTTGAATAATAAAAAAAATAAAGTTACGAAATCGTCCAAAACCAAGTGCTTCTTACCCTTTCTGCACATAATTACTCTATGCCTGCTCTAACACTGACCATAAAGCATATTATTACTACAAATATCAAGCTGTTAAAAGAGCATTCAAATTTATTAGCATACAAATGTACAGTTTTAAAATAAAAACATTTCAATTATTTTTTAAATAACCTCTTGCAAAATCTACAATTTTGATGAATACTTCTAAATGTTTGGAAGGGAAAGCCCCCCACTCCCCCCCAAAAAAAACCCAAAACATTCTTTAATTATGCTTGTCATAATGACAGTTGTGAATAACCCTAACTGTAAACTGTGACAAACTATTTACCTTATAGTGTATTTGAAGTTTTTCATTTTGCGAGTCAGCCTGTAGAAGGGACGCTCGGTTGATGAAAGCCTCGGCTTGAACTGGGTCGTCATCCTCCAGATACAGTCGTGCTATCTTCAGATACGTGTCTAGCTTATAGTCTGTGGAATATTGCCTGCAGTGAAAACAATTACCACATCAGTAAAATGTCCTAAAACATTCCAATTGACAGTAAATAAATAAAAACAGTTTAAATTATGCACTATATCAAAATTTCAAACTGAGAAAGGTTAAACACTTTATCACTTTCATCACAGTTTATTTGGTCATAAATTCTGTTCAAAGTGATAAGTGTAATAAAAATTAAACTGGAATTTATTTCACAGCTTCTGTGTTTATATAAGTAGATGTAGCAAAGTGCAAACTGCAGTTCACATTAATCATCTATGTCTAAAAACAATCACATCAATTCTTACTTCTGACCCGTTTCCAGTGGGATACCGACCAAGACATTGGCTGCCTCTCGCCAACTTGACTCTCGTTCGTAAATGTTTGCAAGGTGTTGTCGAATTGCTGCTACCTTTAAATGAAAAAATACACAACCAAAATCATCATACGACAACAACAATCCTTAACTCTAAGAATCTGACAAGTTTTATGTTTACATAACTAATGTTTCTTTCCTCACCATTTACATGGTTGTAACAGGAAAACCAAAATGAAATTTTCAGGCTTAAACCATAAATGGTTTATGCAAATTTGCAATTATTATGTAAGTGGTCTTTCTGACTTAACAATCATACTGGAGGTTAATTTGAAGTACCCTTCGAACACATGATTGCACAGTGCTCGAAACAACAGCTTATGAAAAGCAGTCACATTTTATTTAAACCTAGCTTTTCAAATAAGAAATAAAAATTCACCTGTTAAGCCCCTACCAAAGAAACGAAAAAACACCTGCAGGTAATGTTTCAAGAGACATCTGTATGTATGATTAGTTCATCTCCTATTTATTGTTACATTTTAATTAAATAATGCTTAAATAGCACCTCAGAGGTCCTAACTTTTCACATGCCATTCCAAATGCCTTCAATAATCCAGTGTGGTCGTATTTTCAACAGACCATGTTTTTTTCTTAGCACGATATAGTTCTTTTTGGCATGCTATTATAAAAAATAAAAAAACATGGGTTTTACTACAAATAATTACCTGTTCTTCAAAAGAGATGACTCGTGTATGAATCTTTTCCAGACAGAAATGTGCTATTTGTTTTGCCACCACATCATTTAACTTGGTGAGCCGTGTCGTAAAATCTGTCAGGATCTGACGCGAGATAACCAAGCTTACATTTTCATTCACCACTGAAAAGATTAAAAATTAAAAGATATATAACAATTATCTGTAAATTTTGCCAATAGTTTACATCTCCCCACACAACTATGATTGGTTCTATGA
>JAECMU010096322.1:1242-15503 GCA_016106625.1 Dracogyra subfuscus | reverse complement strand
CAGCATTGTTGGATGTAGCACAGTGGTAGAGTGCTCACTTGATCTAGAATCCATCCCAGTCAATTGGGTTATTTCTCATTTCCAGCCTAATTGGTTTATCAAAGGCAGTGGTATGTACTATGTTGTCTATGGGATGCTGCGTATAAAAATATTGTTTGCTACTAATTGAAGTCCTGCTCACAAAGTGGTAGCAGCAGGTGTCCGCGCTCTACCTGCAACTAGATGTCCATCACCGTAAGTATAAATGTGTTAAGTGAGTTGTTAAATCACGACTTCTTTTTTTTCATTCAAAGCAGAGAATGCCAAGTGATCAATCCTGGCGTCTGCCAACACTAGTTTGTTTTGTTTAAAACCACATTAATTAATCATTGGCTTTTGGGTATCAAAAATTGGGCAGCGCTGATAGGCCTTCAGAGGAAATCTGTTAGTGTTACATGTCTCCAATAGTATCAAGGAATCTTCCCCTAGACATGACGGCACATACCACAGCCATAATTAAAGTGTTTAAAAATTGAGCTAGATCCCACCCCACATCCTGTGAAGCTACTAATTTATTTTTAGTTATTTATCACATTGCTTTTATTCTTCAATGACCGTTAAATGAAATTGATAATCTAGCCCATCCCACAGACAGGATAACACATACCATGACCTCTGATATATCAGTTGTGGTGCATTGTTTGGATCAATGTGGTTTAAACAGTTGATAGTCTATAGTCCTTCCCACAGGGAACACCTTTTTTTCATACTATGGAATTTACTAAGTTATTTATTTCTGTTTTTCTCATTGCAACACAACTGATCATAGGCTGTATGTGCTTTCCCGTTTGTGGGCAAGTGCATATAAAAGATCCCTTGCTGCTTTAGAAAAAAATAAAATGTGACAGGTTTCCTCTGATGACTATGTGTCAGAAATATCTAATGTTTTACATCCAATAGCCGATGATTAATTAATCAATGTGGTGTCGTTAAACAAAAAAATTTTCACTTTACTCAGCCCATAAATAACACAACCAGGCACACAATTAAAAATATCTGCCATGTATAATCTATGCTATATCTTGGTTAATAGACCCTTGCTTATCAGCCTTAGCATGTGCTTATATCTTGTGGTATTGAGCCACAAATTATTGCTAATAAGAATGTCTGCCTGCTTATCACTGATCTGGTTGTAATGTAGAAAAGAAAAAAGAAGAAGAAGAAAAAAGGACACAATTCTCTTAAAAGCTTATTTATTCATAAAAGCACATGCAAAATATGAAATTGTACAGTGGAGACATATACATGTAATTATAACAACTATAGATTAAATGGAATGATTATAGAATATGCCTAAAATTCAACTACACTCGATGTATAAAATGGACTTAATTTAGCAAGTTTCTTCCAAAAGGAATTCTGCAGTTTAAAAAAAAAATAAAATAAAAATAGCATTACCTCAAATAGAGGATCACTTAAAAAGGTGTAACAAATTAAATTTAGAAAAACAACAAAGAAAATAAAACACTTTGATGTACAGTTTGCTACAAAACTTTAATATATACATGAATATAGGAAACCTTTTTCATGTACAGTAAACATACATGTGTTAACAAATAACAAATCCACATGCATGTACAATCAGTTTTGTACTTTATATAAGGTATATTACCCGCATACTGTAAAATATGAAATTAATGTTCAAGAGAAATTAATGTGAAGAATGCGAGATAGTAACAAATGGATTAATTCCCAATACATTTATGTTTGTAAAAATAAAAATATGAACAGGTAGTTTTTATTTCACTTAGTATCATTAAACAGCTAATTAGTGAACAATCACATTGGTACGGTTACCTATGCAAAGAACAAGTATGCAGGGAGAGTTGTTTTGAGGGGTTATTTTTATGTTGAATTTTAACATTTTAAATTCGCACCCACCCATTAAAAATCCTGTTTTGTTACATTTAGATTTCACACCAGTTGTTTTAGCATGATTTTATAATCACCAACCCCAACTAATCAATTTTTTGAAGCTCTCCTATGCACCCTAACCATGCTTAGTCAATGTAAATCTCACATCTAAAAGATAGGCCAATTCCCCTTCCTCTCTCCCTCTTATTATGGTAACAATCGCTGATTTTAATCAGAGGCTGTGCCCACAGTAGGTGTGTTTGAACCTTCAGGATATGCAAGTTATTACCTACATGTACTAAACTAAACAAAAGACATGTACATGTTAAATATTGTACTCTATTCTAGTATTCATTTGTTCTTAATGATATGATAAAATGTATGGTTATTACCTGTTATTATGATCACAAAAAATTATCACATCATGATGTGTTGATCAACAGTCCTCTCATTAATAAACACATTTCTGGGTGGGTTTTACTCTCACATTTTATACTTGTCTTAATTTCATGCTTTTACAATATACATTTTAAGAGCTTAGATACGCCATTTTGGTGCAAACTGAGTTAACATGCAGTCTTGGTAGCTAGTTGATATTAAAATCAAGACCATATTCCGGAACTTGGTAAAACTTGGTAAAAATTGGTTTATCATTCTTTATCCATATTCGCGTTTTTGCTGTGATTTCATTTTATTAGAAAGTTTCAAGAATAAATGCTCATTTACTCAAAACAGAGAAAATGGATATGGAGTGTTTTGCATCTAAGCTCTTCATTTGTATATATATTTTTTTCAAAATGGTCCAGATAATTAGTATTGTTAAGAAAGGTAGGTTGTTGCCACACAAATCAGATGTTCTGCACACATCTTTGAATCTCTTGTAACAAATCCGAAAATTAAAGTATCAAGTAACTGAGAAAATAGTAGAAATGTATCAATATGTACAACATAATTATATCCACAAGTTATATATACTAAATGAACACTCAGTGGTATGTGAAGATGAATTAAGATTTGAACACAACCAAAAAAACATTCAGTATTATATGTTACGCATAAACAAAATACTGTAATATAATGTTATTATTCGGCAGTAAAAATATTACATGGTTACCCAAAATAATTCAACAAATATGTTTATTCCACATATTACAAATATATTTTATAAATATTTCGGTAAATGCATAGACATTTTTCGTTAAATACTGCTTTCATTACAATCCCTGTTTCTCAGCAACTCATATGTTTTTTCGTTTGAAGATTAGTATTGAGTATTAATCTGCTAAAAAATGTATTTGACGTTGCCTGAATCAGATTTATTTTTACCCAATTCATATATATGTGTATTATGTAATAAGAAGATATTTTCTGGTCAGTTACTATGTAACATTTGTAATACTGGCATCAACTTTACAAGAGGTGTATATATATATTATGAAAGCCCATCCAAGTCATAAAATACTCTTCTACTGGCAATTACTATATACCATTAAATGTTAGCTACACTGATCTATTAGTAACTTAAAATCTAATGCTGTCAACTTAGTTATACTACATATATGTCAACTTAAATACGGTAACTTTATAATTGGCATTTGCAACTGCTAAAAACATAAATGTATCTGCATTTTATAGTGTTTTCCCTAGCTTGTTTTAGCATGGTGAGGCACCTTGCCTCAATAGTCTAACACCATCTTGCTGTAATCTACACCATGCTGCCCTGAGATTAAACAAGCCTTTTTTACTAATTCATTCTAAAATTGCCTTTATAAAACACCCCAAAAGGTTCTTAATTAATAAAATATGCCTTTTATATCTTTTGCCATTCATTTATTAAAGCAATCACATAAATTACATTGATGTTTATTTCAGTTAATTTTGTTTGTGTATTTTTAATGAAATACAAGTGCCCCCAAAATTGTGAAAATGCTCCAAAGTGTTTGGTCTACCATACCTTGCCAAATTTCTAGGGAAATCACTGTTTTAGATACTTGCTATCGTTGTTATGCTTAAAAAAATAATAATTATACAACAGGTGGATATCTACTGACATGCTTCGTCCTGGATGGAGGAGCTGGGGGAAAGTTGACACCTGGGGCTATGACAGGCATGTGTACATTAAAACCTATGATCTGACCTGGCATGCTCATAAAGATGATTAGTGTTATTTTAAAATGCAAAGGGGATGATTAAATCAGTCACACTTAATAATCTTGCTTCATTTTTTTTCCTCCATTTTTGTTTTAGATAAAAATAACATTTTTGATTGCCCAAAATAGCACAATAAAGACAATCACACATCTTCTTCTTTGATGAACAAGGTTCCGTAATTGTTGGTGGACAAACCAGTGATGTTGATTGTGGCCGACGGGCTGAACTTCATTGGGATGTAACCATCAATGTTCATGCCCAGCACACACGGCTCTCCATCTGAAGAATAACAACAATGTGGACAAATATTAAAGGCGGAGACCCAAGCCATAGGATTTCAAATTTCATGGGAAACACATTTTGGGTTCCGTACCCTGAGATCATGGGAACCCATCGGAAGCTGTTTCTAGGTTCCATGAAAACAAGTTGTGGGAACACATTTTTAATACCATAATGTAATGGATTGTCAAAATGCTATGCAGGTTGGGTAATATATTCGAATCTTGCTAACTGACATATTATTTTAAATGACAACAAATAAATGTTCGATTCCAGCTAACTGACTTTTTTTTTTTTTTTATATCAAATAAAGGTTCCAATCCAGCCAACTGACTGTTTTTTTACAACAAATAAAAGTATGGCGAACACTAAAATCCGAATCGGATATCGTGATTGTATTGAAAATTATCTCCAGTAGTTTTATATGAGAAACATTATTATTTGTATAATATATATGTACGTATATATCGGAAATAAGCCCAGGAGGCCAAGAAAACTCACGGTGAACTTAGCATATGGTAGGCTTATTCCCAGACAAGGGGCCAGTTTTGTTGACAAAAAAATAATAAAAAATAATAATTAAATGAACGAAGAAAAAAAAAAACCTTTCAGTAGCATATCTATTAATTAGTATTCCATTTAGTATTAATAAATAATAATTTTTATATATTTTTTTACTAGTATCTAGTCAGAAACACACCTTCTATGTTACAATTACTTACCAGTGCTGTTTATTTACATCCAAAATTTAATACTTAAAACAACAGCAATTAACAACAAACTCAATAGCGTGTACACACAGGGTGCAATTTGTTTTTAAAATGTTGATTAGCAGTTTTTCCTACTGGATGAAGAACTGAATAGCAACTACTGGATTTTGATTAGCACTTTTATAAAATAAGTAAAAATTAATAAAACACATCCTTTTCATTAAAAATGCTTTTTTTATTGAATGTACAGACTTACAATTGTATTGTGTTGCTTAACACAAAATTTAAAAAAAAGTACAGAACTGTACATGTGATTGACCATCACTATCACTTGTTTAGTTGAACAACGATATATGTCAGAAATAATAATTACCAGTGGTCACACTTGGTCATCTACCTTATTCTAAGTGATGTTTACGGGCAAACCCGATTGACCATAAGCGTATTTTTTCACCCACGAACTCAATAGATTTTTATCGCAGATCGAGGCCGTAACGCCACTTATAAAACAACTGAAAACTAGGCTAGGCGCTAATTCAGTTTGGCTGCAAAAAACATGCATCGCAAACTGCTAATCATTGTTAGAATATTGTATCGCGATCGCAAGATTATGCATCGCATATTGCGATGTGAACCCGGTCATTTTGCAGCCTGACACACGTTTCTGACACAGGCAGCCAGCTTACACTACAAAGAATTGTCAAACTAGGTCATTGTTCTTAGCCAATCAGAATAAGGTATTTGCTTAATTAACATTAACTGCAGACATTGGTTTTTAGTTCAGACTTGGGCTTGGATGCTTCAAACAAATACTGCAGGCATGAAATTGAAAACACTGTTACACACTGTTACTGTTTTTAAATGAACTTTGACTTATTCAACGATATGGGCATATTTCTGATAAAATACTATACATGTAGATAAATATTTTTAAAATTTTAATTGACATGACAATCATGGGAAACGAAATTTCGGTTCCGTGGTTTTGCCGACACGCTACCAGCAATGATCGTTACCGTGAAATCCGATGGCCTGCAGACCCTAGTTTCAGCCAAAAAAATGTACACTCACGTTAGTTAATTTACCAACCTTAAACAAATTTGGGTACGGTTACAGCAGAGAGAAGCTAAAATATGTGAAGCTTAAATGTGGAAATACCATCTAAAATATCTTAGAGTTTGCACCAATAATCATTACTTAAAAATGCATTCTGAATATAACACCTGGATGACCAGAACCACTTCAGGTGTATAAACATTATATTCAAAATAATAAAATGTAAGTACTTCTAATTTAAATTATCAAAAACGGATTTAATAGTGAGAAATGTGCCATAGTGTTTAAAAAAACTAGGGTCTGTCACTTTAATTTGAATTTATTTAGAATTAAAAAAATGTCCATTCATTATTATTCCTACTTACCTAGTGCTAGCACAACCAATATGCTATATAACCCCGAGTCATGTTCTCCACTGCAGAACTGTCTTCCCTTGTCAGATGTATATCCTTATCCATGAATGGGCAGACGATCACCCTTGTCCTTGATTTAAAGTGGAGTAGATGACTCAGGTTGTATAGTATATTGGTGGTGCTAGCACAGTAAGATGAATAAGACTTTCTTTTTTTCTAATTGGAATCTTAACAAAATTTCCAGATTTAAGTACTACCCAAAAATTTAACATATCCTTTTTGTTTGAAG
Organism: Dracogyra subfuscus; assembly: GCA_016106625.1. Classification (NCBI taxonomy): domain Eukaryota; kingdom Metazoa; phylum Mollusca; class Gastropoda; order Neomphalida; family Peltospiridae; genus Dracogyra; species Dracogyra subfuscus. Next base: position 8,772 of record JAECMU010096322.1, on the reverse strand, counting down.
AAAATCTTACCAAAACCATGCAAAGATTACAAGATTTCTTTTTTGGATTAAATTAATCATCAACTATTATTGGTTAGCTCCATATGACAAATAAGTGCAGACAAGTACTGGGATGTAGAGTTGTACTGTACGACTAATAGGGACACTAAGATAAGATGGCTTTTGCTGTAGTTAAAGAAACAAGGATTGAGATTTTGGAATTAGATGGTTAAACCTGTCCTAGGCACACACCTCAGCTATCTGGGCTGTCTGTCCAGGACAGTGGGTTAGTTGTTGGTGGTTAGTGAGAGAGAAGAGGGTGTAGTGGTATTATACCTACCCATCGAGTTGTTAAAACTTGCTCTGGGTGGAAGCCGGTACCGGGCTGTGAACACTGTACCTATCAGCCTTATGTCTGATGGCCTAACCATGACACAACCAAGGCCGATGGTAGTTGGGGTAGGGAAAGGAGTGGGGCTGTTTATGGCAGGGTATAGAAAATTTGGAATAACACTTAATATAATGAAAAGAAAGCCTAAAATAAAACGTAACTGACCCCCCCCCCCACCCCACCCCCCCAAAAAAGGATTGCTCGGACGAAAACTTATATAATTGAATAATTTTGATTTTGTTTTTAACATTATATTTTTAAAAGGCCTAAACATTTAAAGTGTGACATGTGTGTCCTCGTTAAGGTGCCCAGCTAGCATTTTGTCAACAACAAAAAAACGTAAGTCCGTAAATGTGGAAGGTGAGCAGAAATATAGAGAGACTATAGACTAGGTTGTAGTCGAGTCATCATGGTTGGTATAGTGGTACAGACCTCAAAATATGTCATACCTATAATGAGTTCTACAGTAGACAGACCAAAGGCTTGTTTGATTGGCTCCAGCTGAAGGCGTCCACTGTCCAATAAGAATGATCGTGACATCTGGCTCCCATTCACATACTGGCAACAAATCTTCACTTTTTCTGAAAACACATTTGACGTGAAGATTTATTTTTAGACACAAAAATTAAAACCCACCTTTTTTGTTTGGACATATCATGTAATTGGGTACAAAGTATGAAAGCAAAGTCGACCAGCAAAACATACTGTTTTAAGTAATTGGATAAATCTTACCAATCCATGAAAGGCATTCTTTCCCATTTGATAATTAATTTATAATTATAGAACCTTATACCTTCCAGCTTTTGATAAGAGAAGTTAAGAGTCCTGTGATTGGTGATAAATGTGAGTTTGTTGATAAGTTTCATCTAGGCAAAACGTATGCAATTTTATTTCATCAGGTACCTGTGAAATTCTTTGTCAAGTAGCCTTGTGCTTGAAAAATGTATGGGATATATGTAAAGTACTAAAATTTTGTGCAGATCTAGGGTGGTCACAGACACTACCCATTATCTTTGAAATGAGCAGCTTCACCCCAATTTTTTCTGATTCACTTTAAGTGTGAGAGGTTGTAGTACTTATATCTGTATTATTTATGTTGAATGATACGCTGCAGGTAGGAGTTTTAGGCACAAATGTTATTATTGTAATCTATGGGATTTGATTTGGTAGTATACACCCTTATGAGATGAATAAAAATAAAAACAGAGTAATGGTGATAAAGACAGTAACCTAAAGGTTGTTTTCTAAAGAAAATGTCACCATTATAGCACATCGGTCACTTAAAAGACACTAAATGAGAAATTTAACTACAATGCCTATTAAAATATTACCTGGTTTCTCTGGGCTTTGATATTTTGTTGGAAAAACACAAGATGTATCTTCAACAACTCTGAAAACAATATATAGACCAAGGTCAATATGGACTTTTACTTATGCCATAAAAAGACTTGAGTATTCATAACATTTTACTTTCTTTTGTTTACACCACTTAAACTGTTGTGGAAGATGAATAACAATAATAATAATATGAGAAATCATTTCTCTCCTGAATAAACGATTAATTAATCATTCTAAATAGTTTGGATAGTTAAAACTGTTTATAAAAACCGTCAAGATTGACTGAATGTGACATTTATAAGCAAGTAGCTCATATTTAGAGATAAAATGTTTTTATTATAGATGTGGTTAATAATACAGTCCGTTAGCAACACATATATTCAGTTTAACTTGATAATAAATATTAATTTTACAAAACATACTGTGCAAGCTCAGATATCTTTTTCTGCAACTCTTCTATTTGCTGCTTCTAAAAAGATGGAAAACAAAAATAGTATATTATATTGATACAAATAAAAGTTCAACTTTACCCTATTTGTTTTTATAGATTGATTATTTTAGCAAACTTTACATTATCATGATTGGGGACTGGGCTGGGGAACCTTTATGAAATATCTAACTTGGTTCTACTCAAAGGAAAGTGTAATGACTTTAATAGGCCAACACCTGATGAACTTCATTAACAAGAAACATTTATTATATATAATCCAGTTTTAAAGATTCTTCACTATTTTATGATCCCCTGAGGTGCTGAAGTCGCAGAATCAACCCACCTCTGTGGATCCATTCAACAGATTGGGGTTTTTCTCATTCCAACCATTGCACCACAACTGGTAAAAATTCATGGTATGTGTTTTTCTGTCTGTGGGATGGTGTATATAAAAGATCCCATGCTAAAATGTAGCAGGTTTCCTCTCTAAAACTATGTCAGAGTTACCAAATGTCTGACATCCAATAGCCGATGATTAATTAATCAATGTGCTCTAGTGGTGTCATACAACAAAACAAATGTCTTCTTCACTATTTTAAGGAGTATGAAAGGGAAATAACTCAACCATACCCACATAAATGTGTAACCAAGTAACACATCAAGCAAACAGTACTCTGAACCTCACTATTTTTTTTTTTAAATATGTACCTGTGATTTGATCTGTTGCTCCAGGTGTTCACAACTACTATCCGAACTCTGTATACTGCTACAGTTGCCCAGGTCAGACAGCGAATCTTCCATAGGATCATTCTTTGAGGCGAACTGCTCCACCTTTTCCGTTAGTTTGGCCGATTTCTTCACACCAGCAGAAACATCAAGCTGTCTGTCCGACTTTTCTGAATACTTATCCATGTGTGGGTTCTTAAAATTTGGAGGCTGACTAGCAAATTGAGTTATCTCTGTCTCAAGATGTCCATTTTTTTCAGATGTGGGATTCATATCAACCACCATTTTTTTTCCTGGCGCATCGTCTCTTGTCAGTGAACGGGAGGCAGTGATTTTAATCTCTGCAGGCTGATTGTTATTTTGGGATAAGAGAGATCCACTTAAACTTTTCACGGGCATTGAGTCTTTAATTTGAGCACAAGGTATTCCTGAATAACTGTTTCTTAGAAAAGATTTATCTGCAAAGTAAGACATCAGGATTACACAACAAAAATAAACACCAACTAGTACACTTATTTCCCATCATCCTCTTGACTACAAAGCCATGCAGTGGGACACGATGAGCATTCATTAAATCATATGGTTATTCTAGCGTCACAGTTTCTCAATGGTTTTATGCATGTTATTAAATTTATTTTTTTATTACATTTTATCCATTATTCAGATATAAACACACCAAGAGTTTCAGGAGAGTAGAGGTGTTTGTGTTATGTTTTCTTTAACAGCATATGTATAATATGCAACCTTTTACTACTTACATGGTAATCAGTAAACCTATTTTGAGAGGGAAATACATCTTTATTACTTACACACTGATAAACAGTTAAGATTTTAAAAAAAACCTGGTGTACCTATTTTGAGAGGGAAATACATACTACTTACACACTGATAAACAGTTAAGATTAAAAAAAACAAATGATGTACCTATTTTGAAAGGGAAATACATACTACTTACACACTGATAAACAGTTAAGATTAAACAAAACAATTGGCGTACCTATTTTGAGAGGGCAATACATCTTTACTACTTACACACTAATAAACAGTTAAGATTAAACAAAACAATTGGCGTACCTATTTTGAGAGGGCAATACATCTTTACTACTTACACACTAATAAACAGTTAAGATTAAACAAAACAATTGGTGTACCTATTTTGAGAGGGAATTACATCTTTACTACTTACACACTGATAAACAGTTAAGATTAAAAAAACAATTGGTGTACCTATTTTGAGAGGGCAATACATCTTTACTACTTACACACTGATAAACAGTTAAGATTAAAAAAACAATTGGCGTACCTATTTTGAGAGGGCAATACATCTTTACTACTTACACACTAATAAACAGTTAAAATTAAACAAAACAATTGGTGTACCTATTTTGAGAGGGAATTACATCTTTACTACTTACACACTGATAAACAGTTAAGATTAAAAAAACAATTGGTGTACCTATTTTGAGAGGGAAATACATACTACTTACACACTGATAAACAGTTAAGATTAAACAAAACAATTGGGTGTACCTATTTTGAGAGGGAATTACATCTTTACTACTTACACACTGATAAACAGTTAAGATTAAAAAAAACAATTGGTGTACCTATTTTGAGAGGGAATTACATCTTTACTACTTACACACTGATAAACAGTTAAGATTAAAAAAACAATTGGCGTACCTATTTTGAGAGGGCAATACATCTTTACTACTTACACACTAATAAACAGTTAAGATTAAAAAAAAACAATTGACATACCTATTTTGAGAGGGAAATACATCAGTGAAAGGTTATACTGAGATTCATTGGTTGCTGACAAGAAAGCAGCATCTTTGACATCTTTCTCTCCAACCATGATGAGTACCCCAGTGTTGGTCTTCACAAACACGGTTGGAACACGACTCACTCCTTTGGGCCTCTGGTTTTTGTCAAGTTGCTGTAAAAAAAAAAGTCCAAGAATAAATCAAAATATTTGTTTTAGTTTAATAACCATATTTCAGGTTATATTTTAGACGAAACTTATTTTTAAAAAAATCATTTAAATTTTAAGTGGTGTATCAGTGCATACTAAAATGAATGCTATTCAAATGTCTCTTATCTGAAACATACCAATAAACAGAGACATGAGGTAAACTTTAATCTAGTCAATATACAGTGATGTGATACCCATTTTAAAATAAAAGCTGAAATATCTTTACAATATCTAAATACAGGTGAGTGAGTGAGTAAGTCGTTTTACATATACATATACCACGAAGGTTTTGCACATGCGTGTCATGGGCTTAGCTTCTGACATCGCCAGTGACTAAGTCCGGGCCAGGATGATGTGGGCAGAATTTGCAATAAAAATTTAGCAGTAGGTTCTGAGACATAGGCCAAAATCAGATGACATAACCTGCTCATGTCTGGACAAAAACAAAGAAAAATTATACCTAAAAATCAATTAAGAGTGCTCAGCCGAAAAGATTTTAAAGTGATTTAAGCAATTTTGACTGGCTGCCAATTTAAAGTTTGGAGTCCAACAAGCCCTAAATGTTTTAGCATTTCTGATCAAATCCAGTCTAATTTGTAAAAATTATTTTATGCAAAACAAAAGAGCTGAAATCAGATAAAAAGCTGAAAAATCACATCCCTGAACTCATTTACTTACTAGAACAAATGTTTAAAGTGAAATGTAAATAATTTTGTTTTAAATTTGAGTATTTTAAGATTTGTCATAATAAAAAGCTGCTTTAAAAGTAACTTATAAAAGTATATCAAACAAACAGAAATATAAACTTACTATTTCGGAGACCTTCACTACTTTGTTCTCAGTGAAGGCAAAGAGTTGTAGGACAGACTGTGTATTGCTGCCCAACACTATCAGGTCACTGTTCTTCTGGAAGTAAAAGAAAGAAAGAAATGTTTTATTTAATGATGCACTCAACACATTTTATTTATGGTTATATGGCATCAGACATATGGTTAAGGACCACACAGATTTTGAGATGGGCTACTCTTATGTTGATTAGCAGGAAGGGATCTTTTATTTGCACTTCTCACAGGCAGGATAGCACAAACCATGGCCTTTGTTGAACCAGTTATGGCTCACTGGTTGGTGCAAGCGGTTTACACCTACCCATTGAGCCTTGCAGAGCACTCACTCAGGGTTTGGAGTCGGTATCTGGATTACAAATCCCATGCCTCGACTGGGATCCGAACCCAGTACCTACCTCTTCTGGAAGTAGAAAATATACTATTAGCATTATCTACAAAAAAGTAAAGTTTGTTTTGTTTAACCACTAGAGAACATTGATTTATTGATCATTGGCTATTGGATGTCAAACTTTTGATAATTCTGATAGTCTTCGAGATGAAACCCGCTAGTTTACCCCATTAGTTGTGAGGTATTTTATATGCACCATCCTACAGACAGGATAGCACATACCACTGCATTTGATATACCAGTCGTGGTGTGCTGGTTAGAATGAGAAAGAGTCCACCAAGGGGATCGATCCCAAAATGACTGTGCATCATGCGAGTACTATACCACTAGCCTATACCTTCAAGTATAAATGAACCTCTATAATTAATTAAAACCGTAAACAGTATGTAAAAAGGTTTTTATGACCTTTTCCCAAAATGTTCTGAAAATGGCAGACGTATGTACAGTTAGTGAACAAGTTTTACAATTCAATCCAAATGATGCTATTACTGCAAACGATAACGACACACTCAACTTCTACAAGGATAATGATAATAGATTTGTAAGAAACTACTGAATCAGCTGTTTCATGTTTGCTGTAAATGTTTATTTTTGTAGTGGTGATTGGTCTGGGATCGATTCCCGTTGGTGGACCCATAGGGCTATTTTTTTTATCCAGCCAGAACATCATGACTGGTATATCAAAGGCTATAAGTATTTGCTATCAGGTCTGTGGGATGGTGTGGGATATTTCTCGAACTACTGACAGTTGTGGATAATATTGTGTATTATTTCTGATCACACTGGTTACCTCATGTGAGAGTATATCAGGTGCGAGAAGCCCACTGATAGAGGTAGAGGAAATTTTCTCTGGATCTTGAAGATTTCCCCGGAACTTCATGGCTATCAACTGAGATGTATCATGCAATATGGCCTGAAAGACACAATGAAATAACCTTGAATTACAAACCATGTCAATGATAACAGTCACAAAACAGTCTGATCAATTCAAACATAATTGTTAAAAGTTCAGGAAATTTTGATTTATTGTCAAAGATGTGGTTTACATCTATTGTTAAAAGTGCTATAAATTTATCTTTAGTATATTAATGCTATTAATGCGAAAAATGTTTTGTGAAAAAGTGAATCTTTCCAATTGCTGTACAAATGATGAAAAAAGTGAAAAATGTTTTAAAGCTTGCCTATATTAAAAGTTAAATGTTATAATTAAAAATTCTGACTTAAACAATACTCTAGATTAAATAGAACTTCTACAGATATTAAGACCAAAGAATTAGCGTATTAACTGATGATAAAAGTTAAAAGTTGGGATTTACAATGGACGGTGGTGTGTGTCTGTATGTGTCTGTGTGTGTCTGTATGTGTGTGTGATGTTTGTGTCTGTGAATGTGTCTGTGAATGTGTCTGTATGTGTGTGTGTGTGTGTGTGTGTGTGTGTGTGTGTGTGTGTGTGTGTGT